>KV722413.1:0-118405 GCA_001687445.1 Obba rivulosa | reverse complement strand
ACGGAATGTCACTTTCTAAGGTCAGTTGTTCGAATCCGCCCTCATACGTCTTATTTTTCTCCGGGAGGGTGCATCGACACGCGATGCATCCCGGACTGCGATGCATCTGTGCAGATACATCGCACATGTCGATGTATCCGGCAGATACGGCAGTCTGCGGGCATGCGCCTCAAGTTCGGATGTATTCGTGTGGATGCATCCACATGTGCGATGCATCTGCACGGATACATGGTACGGTTTGCAGATACATCCCGCACCTGTCCGGATTCGGAAGGCTAATCAGCCATGACCGACGTATCCGCCATGGCTGATTAAGCTCTACGGATGTATCCGTAGAACTGAGACTCTTGCTCTCGTGACGTTGTGTCCGATGAGGTGGGCGATATGGCGTGAGTGAGATCCCTGTGGTTCTGTTCCGAGGTCGCCTAGCGTCTCCCGGGGCTCATAACCTGTTGAAACCTGGGATATTTCCCCTCAGCTCGGTGTACGAGACTGATAGTAGTAAATAGCTACCTGGGATATTTCCCTGTACACAAGTTAGCTGCGATGTACTATGTAGAGTATATTAGGACTTACCCTCAGCTCGGTGTACGAGACTGAGGGAACTCGAACATAGCCAGGCGCGTATGGACGCGAGCGCGTAGGCGCTCGGATCAGCTAATCATACTGAACGCGGAAGATTACCATGATGAATGTATTTCTACAACAGCGCTATCACGAACTTCTGTTCTCGTTCTTGATACGTGACAGCCCCTGTCCTACGGTATCTATGCAGATTTTCCAGTAGTTCCTGCGTATGACTTCGTTCCACTGCGTCCGGTAGAGGATTGGAAATCGCCCACTATAATTGGCTGGGTCGAGGAGTTGTCTCAGTTCGTGTCCGATAGACCGGGGTATTCCAAGTTTCATCACCGAATAAGTGCTTAAAGTAATGGAATCGGTCAAGAAGCATCTGATACGGACCACGGTGAGTGGGTAGGTTGAGTTGAGTTTGTGCAATAGTCGGTATAGGTATTGACAAGCGTTCCGCGAACCTGTGGGCGCTATTTAAACGTGCTAGGAGAGGATGATGTAATTTCCTGATGGTGCCTTGAGCGACGTACTACATGTCTACGGACTCGAGTTACCAAAGTGAGCTCTCCTTCCACCTGACCATGATCTGGACTTCACTCACAAAGACGATCGTTGTTCGTAAAATATACTGAAATAGAGTCTGTCATTGACAATGAACTCGCGTGTCGTTTCTCTTGGCGGTCAGGTTTTGTGGCGTACTGTTATAAGGGCAGGGAAAACCTTAAGTATTCTCAAACTCCTGGAAGGGCGAGTGTCACTGATGACACAGCCTACGGGACTTTTAGGTTGCCGGTGTTTTGTTTCTGATACAGTCAGTGACTGGGTCTGATCCAGTAGCACAGGACCACTACTGCGATCTGCCTCCGAACCGCAGTACGGAAGACCGTACCCCATGTCCTTGCTTGCTTCGCCGCTCAATCGGACATTCAGTCACAGATTTTGTTAGCGATTTGGTATGGCATTGCTCTAACGGGTGCGCTAATACATTCTATGACTTATTGATTCCTCCTATGGTCTTGACTTTGTCGGTGTGAAAGTGGCGAATTACTAGGTGACCGGTTGTTGACGGCAGGTCACCGCACTTCCCCGGTTGCGGTCTCGTGAGCGGTGGAATCTCACTCTCATATGTGTTTTCTTCATGACAAAATTCCCGGTGTCGTGCTTGCATGCCCCACGTCGACGTGGATATCTCCGTGCCAAGCGCCGGTAGGACGTATCGCTTTTCATCAGAAACCTACAAATGTCTGTGTAGCAACGTGAATCGTCCTCGCAAGCGCTGACGGAGCGTTGTGAGTCTTGCATCTAGTCTATTCATGCCCAGTTGTAAAGTCTGCTTACCTCTCATATACGAGCTGAAATTCACGGTCAACTGCGCATCAGCCACGTGTATGGCGCTGATGTATTCCCTATCCTTGTTGGAAACTGAGCATGCCCACCAATGAAGACTTGCCCCCAGACATGACGCTCATCAATATGATACACATCAACATCCCGTCGCATGCCGATGACGTTCGCCATTAATTCCGTCGCTGACCGGATATCATACATCGCATGGTAACACGATCGCTCGATCACCTAATTCCACCGGGCCCTCGAGAAATAAGATGGCGGCGCCGGTCCGCAGGTGGTGGCGGGATTGCTTTAGCCTTCGCAACCCGATGCGGCACCTTGCCAGGTGGGAGGATTCTCTATGGCTCTTCTTCATCTCTTGCTCATCGAGGAAGATTCTAGAGAGAGGAACGACGTACTTATCGTCCAAGCGAAGACAGTACCTGCGATTAGGCAGTCTAGCATATTGCCACTGGTCCGTCATGAGCTCTATCTTCGCTGATTCGATCATGGGAACGTTTTGGATGACAAAGGTGAGTACTTACCCCGCTCTGTGCGCCTACCTGTGCGTGGTGCGAGGTTGAACTTGAAGTTTGTTCACAGGTTCCACTCCGGCCGTTCATCTAGTCCGCCGAAACTCGTTACAATCCCGGAAATTTGACATACAGCAACGCCTGGTCAAATTGTAGACTCAAGAGGGGAATGTATCCACATTTTGAGAACGCCGGACTCGATGGCGTCGGAGGCTCGAGTATACACGCCGTTCCTTGAAGCTGTATAAAAACTGGCTAGATTTAGGCCTCTTCCTCGTCTCAAAGCTAAAGCACTCATACCCAACAGCCCCCCACTTCTCTTCACAAATTCGTACAATATGTCTGGCGGTGCTGGTAGTGAGCACAAGTCAACCTTTCGCATTGAATCTCCTTCTGACCGACGACGCATTACGGTCCAGACGTCCGGAAACTGCACAACTGCACGTTTACGAGCAGTATACTCCATCCGCACAACGTTCTGACTTCCTCGCAGATCTTCAGGGTCGTCAGATGGTCCATGCCCTCGCTTATGATTTCACCACGAGTGGACCCGCTCATAGCCTCACTTACACTGCGGTATGCAAAAGTAAGCGGTTTCACTCAACTCTAGCGATCTGATATCAATGATTGTCTACGTCACAGTCAGCGGGGAAGTGAAAGGTACAGGCACTGGCGGGACAAAGGGCGTAGCGAGAGAGGTTGCTGCCGGCGAAGCCCTTCAGGCCTTAGGTGCCGCCTAAGCAGAGTATCAGTAGAGCTTTCAGTCACTTCATGGTGTCTTTCAGTTCCTGAACGCCGTATAGAAATACTCTACTCGAATAGAATGACGGGTATCCCGGATGTGCAATGAGCCTGTGCGAGATTGGGAGCCACATGAATTCTCAGAACTTCAACCGTCACTTACGTAAGCCCATCAGCGCGTTGAAGTCGATCTCGATTCCTTCGAGTCCTTTGCCGCGTCGCATTTGTGGTCACGAAAGTTTTTGTGCTCAATGTCACGACGATTATTTCCTTATATTGTGGCTGGATTGACAGGTAAACCTTTGTTTGGGCGCCATCGGTGTCTCGCTCAGCGTTTTGCAGGTGTGCTGTCGGGTCACTACATTTTCAAACCGTCATTCGAGCAAGACATGGCTCCATCCAAGTAAGTGGTTCAGTTCAATGATCGGGAACACAGCCGAAACCCCTGAGTCAGGGACACAAGGGAGAAACGTGCTGCACAGCCTGACAACACTCCTACAACAACGCCTCTTACTGCCCAAGGCGGTGCTTGTAAGACAGACGCCGGCGAGCCTAGCAGCTCCGCAAACGTGTCTACTTGAACCTGAACAAACGATGGACGAGTCAAAGACAATTTGTATACAGCGCCTCAGAAGTGTTTAATTAATTTTTCTTGATCTCTAACACCGACCGCCAGACGCTGGAGACTACGTATCATAAATGCCTATCATATGAACATTGACGTCCCCGAGACCCCCCTCCAAGGCTGTTCCCACGACTCGGTATACCGGCTTCACTGATGTCGGTCGATGTCCATAGCCGATGGCTTGTCGGGCGTGACATTAGTTATTTGTTGATCAGATCTTCGCTCCCAAATCTAGTCGTTGCCGCGTCAATATCAGTACCTACGCCACGAAGGGTCCGCTCGTCTCACCTGAAGCACCGTCTCACCCAGGAATATCATTTCCTTTCGTATCTCTTCCACAATGAGATCCTGGATTTGGAACCATTTTTCGTGCTCGCCGCCTCCGCCTCCCGCACGTAGGTGTACTTTCCACACAGTACTTTCCTTATCGTGAGTGGTGCCTGCCGCGGACTCCTGAGTGACGTTTGCGATCAGATCGTACACTGTGTGAGGGTGCCCAGCGGGCGCATCCAGGTCTGATATGCCCCAGTAGGCAGGCGAAATTAACGGCGGCATGAACAAGCGGCGCGCTCGGTGATTGACGCACACAACTCACATTCTTTGAAGTCAAGGCCGCGCAGCGGGAAGTTGACAATGGTGGGATTCTTCTCCTCGACGAAAACATTTTTCGTGAAGCGTTTGAAATGCAGGATGATGTACCGCGGCAGTCGCTGGCACTTGAAACGGTGCAGCTGTCCGGCAGATTCCTGCTCGCAGGTGGGAATCAGTCATGCATCGGGCGACATAATACAATATCATCTGCCTTTGTGGTTGTGCCGTCATACTTCGCAAGAACGGAGTGGATGCTGACTTGAGGGATGATGTTTTTCTCCACGGCGTCTTGGAAAAGGGGTGGCGGTGGTAGATCCACCGCTAGGAACAGGAATGGCGACACAGCAGATTTGATTTCTTCGCGACAGAAGTTTGGTCAGGAAAGGGCACATTACGAAGTATGTCAAGCGCACCTCGATCGATATCGAATCGGGGCTTTTCATTCCCAGCAGTGTCCGGGCGAACGAGAACTTGTTGAGTCTCCATTCGCACTTGTCCCTGAAAAGTGGAATAAATGACACCTTACGAGTGTTCACTATTATTGGATGCTGAGGTCACAGGTGACACATACTAGAATTCCTCTTCTTCGTGCCGCCCATATCCTTATGGAGACGGTTCAACAGCCAGCCCAGAAATTCAACCGGGTCACCTTGTTTCTCCAAGCTAAACTTCCCGGCACTCGCTCTGACGACCTCCTGGAGGAATTCATGCGGGCTGACTTGGCTTTTAAACAGTCTAGGATTCCAAACTTTCTTGGCAAGGCCAGCAAACCGCTTGAGTAACTCCGACTCCTTTCCGCGATAACTGGAAAGGAGTAGATGATCCCGTAGAGGAGTGACATGCAGCAATGAATGTATGATGACGTTCATGAAGTCGTTGCGCTTGATATTATTGAGACCAATGTATCCCGGGATGTATGGTTTGGACTGCAGATCATAGGATGGTTTGAGGGCAAGAGCAGGATTCCATAGGTTCGTAATATGAGCTCGACTGAAGGATGGTACAAGAACAAATGAGATATCCTCCAAGGACGGGTCAGAAACGTGGTATCCGTCGGGTAAGACGTAGACCTAAGAAATCGTGAAACACTGCGCCAGAGGATGGTATAAATATTATGGTGTACCTTAGTTGTCTCCAAATTAATGAATACATGGTGGTCGTCGTGTATAGAGTGTGCGTATGCATAAGAGTTCCGGCCTCGACCTTGAAAGTATTTGCCGCACACGAGACAGCCATAGATGTTGATGTTTGAGAGAGACACCGAGCAAACTTTCTCGAAGTCAAAGTCGAGAACAGCTCTGTTGATCTGGTATACGTCTTAGAATGTGCATGACCGTCAAAGAAAGGTACGGCTCACCGTATCAAGATATAGATCGGATGCGCGAGATGACTCCTGCTGTCCTTGGGGTGCCACATCCGTCTCATCGCCTGACAAGCCATCCAAATATTCTTCCTGTAGAGAAGGCCCATTCAAAGCGTCGGGCTTCTGGTCGACCGCCCTAGACAAACTGGTGCCATCCTCCTGGCCTTCCATCCGCGCCCTTTTCGCCGGCCTGTCCGAATAGTCCTCGTGCGGTCGCGGGGAGGCCATAATCTCGGGAAGAGCGCGAAGAGAATACTTATTTGTGATTTTGAGTAGAGCGACTGTGAGTTTACAGGTTACAGAATGCAAACAGAATGTGTTCAGCCCAGTCGGCTCGACGATTCTCAGGTGTACGCGAATGTACAGGCACGTGACAGTTTGCTATTCCCTCTCGTGATCGGCGGCAGCAGCAGCCTGCAATTTGCGGGAGCCTCCGACTCTCGTACCCTATCTGCAGGCTTCTCCTGGTCTCTGCTCGCCCATACTCAGCCATCTGGTGACCGCGTTTTACTCCTGAAACGTCAAATTTTGCCCTATCGATCGATATGCTACGCACACAATACAGCCGGTCCTTAACAGTAGTGGCACGACGCCATAATCAAGCATCATTTTCCTCGACATCCACGGCACTCATGCACCAACCAAATGCGCCCCTTGATTTGGATCCATCGTTTCAAGCTTTGCTGAAAGATGCCGACATGTCTCTGCGTCGCCACAAGAGCGAGCGGCCTCTCAACAAGGAATATGCTCCGCGCCGCGAATTGCAAGTGTATCCGAGCGAAGAGCCGGTCGCCGATAATTACATACCGGAGTTGGACGTTGAACCTCAGGATGGATATACTCCGAGGGAGCGGAGAAAGTCTCCCGCCGCCCTCTTGGGCAGTCTTCAAATTGGGGAGGTCGTGTTGCCCTTCGAGCTGAAGGAGACGATCACGCGTCTCATTGCACGTATGCCTGGCGTTTCGTTCATTCATGTGGCATTGAATTTGACAACCCGACTTAGAATCGGACAAGAATATGCTCCATACTGACGCAATGCGCCTCTTTGCGAAGGACAACGGCGAAGACCTTGACTGGAACGCGGCGTACGATGTAAGGTACAAGTCCCGCCAACAGGCCGCACGCCTTGCTGAGCGTGATGGTACTGCGTTTGCCTCAGTTGCCTTGCCTTCCCATTACGCCGCCATTTGCGCCGTTCTAGATCATGTGAAGCGAAGATTGGGCCCAGACTTGAACATCACTCGTGTCATTGACTGGGGTGCCGGTATCGGATCTGGGCTGTGGTGAGCTTCTCACAGCCTCCGATATGCTGTTGTTAGAATAGACGCTGATGAGTCGTAGGGCGGCCTCACATACTTTTCAGAAAGGAAGAGACTTTTACGCGCTTCCTAGTGATGATGACCCTCGCTTGTCTCGGTCCATATTCTCCAGCTACGTCGCAATAGACCAGCGCCCTGGTTTGACTAAAATTGGGCAGAAGCTGCTGGCAGGTGAGGCGATTGGTGCGGTGTTGATTGAGCGTCTGCTGATATCTTTCATAGATGTGCCCGTGGGAGACATGGAGGTATCTTTCCAGCGGAACTTCCGTGAGACGAATGTGGTAGAGAGAGAGGAGGGTAAAGGGGTCCTCGCAATGTCTGCTTTCATGCTTTCTACCCTATCTACGGAGCATGCGAGAAAGCAGCTCTTGAAGGAAATGTGGGAGAGCGGTGCTGGCATGATGGTGTGTCTAAGCGGTTTCCCCTCAATCAGCTGACATTTCTGACATGGTTTATTCCACTCGGTAGGTTCTTATTGATCACAACACAAGTCTCGGGTTCGAATGTATTGCCGAAGCGAGGCAATTCCTACTCCGGCTAGGTAGGAAGGAGACGGAAGGTCTCGATGCAGAGGATGCCATAGACCGAGGTTCCCACGTCGTAGCACCAGTATGTCTTGTGCATGTTTGGTATTCAAATCCTGACTTCCCACCTTAGTGCCCACACGACGGGGTGTGTCCGCTATACCAAACAGGGGCGATGAGCAAGCTTGTATGCGGATTTGAGCAACGCCTGAAGCGGCCTGCGTTCGTGCGCAAGACAAAGCATTCCCGTATGGGAGAAGAGGATGTGGGTTACACATATGTCGTGATTCGTCGAGGAGCCCGGCCGTCTCGCGTCGACACGAAAGTAGGGCGTGTCGGGGAGGTAGGAAGGCGGGATCTTATTGAAGCCGTGAATCTCCTGCCAACGGAAATGTCTGAACTCGAAGAGGTACCTACTTCCGCTGATGGACGGCCAAGCTCGGACGATAACATCAAGCCCGAGCTCCCCGGCGAGCTTCATCATCCGGTTGAGGAAGACGTCGCGCTGGAACCTCTCGTTGTCCGCAAAGAGGTTGACGTGATACTCCGTAGGGAGGCGTATAGCTGGCCTCGTCTCATTTTCCCACCAATCAAGAATGGTGGCCACATCATCTTAGATGGATGCGCAGCTGAAGGTGGGTGGTTCCTCCGATTCGGCTGGCAGTTCTGACAGCTGCTACGTTCTGGATAGGCAAAATTATGCGGATGATTATACCGAAGTCGCAAGGGAAACAGCCGTACTACGACGCGCGGAAATCTGCGTGGGGCGATCTCTGGCCGCACGACCCGAAAAACGCGCCGCAGGAACGTCACATACCACTACGCGGTAAGGGGCGAGCATCGGCGATGGGAACGGCAAACGATATCGGCAAACAGGGAAAGCAGCGGTCCAAAGAGCAAGTGCCAGGCCATAGTTACACCAAGATTGCAGGAGATGTTAAGCGAGCGGGGCGCGAAAGAAAGCAGCTGAGGAAACTAAGAGAGCACGAAGACGAACGGTGGCTAGAGTAGTTTCAATATGCTACTTTTCTCGCCCCACTCATTTTGCATCCTCATGTATTATAGCAACCCCGAACATTAGTCTAGAAATCCGCTATCTGTATGCCAGGCCCTTGCCGTGAGCTCAAGACGACCTTCGTAATAGCAGTCGCTGTTTGTGGGAATTATCAGTGCTCTATACACGTGAAACAGAGAGGAAAAGCTACCAGGCTTATTTTTCGCGTCACGATCTGCTTTCTTCTCCGAGTCTGGTGCACCTGTGGAACGTTTGACGGCATTGAGGAAGTAGCGGACGTTCTTCACGACATCTTCAACGGGAAAATGCATCTATAAGGGCGGTAAAGACTATGGAATGCTTGTCAACTGGGCCACGTGGACTCGCCTTGGCTACAGGAGCGCGGATAGTACCGGCCTTGTCGCCTTTCCACTCATTCGTGCCTTTCAACCGCTGGATGTAGGTGGCAATGTCGTCTGTAACGGTACCTCGGCGTTCGGACGGCATCAGACCGCGAGGACCAAGTACACGACCAAGTTTAGGAGTAATGGCACGGATCAAGGCAGGGGTACAGAGGAAAAGACTGGCTTGGTGGCGGCCGCTGATAACCTGCAAATATGCCTCTCTTGTATCAGATGAGGTTGACAGAAGAGGGAAAGACGTACACCATCCACTAATTCAGGGCCTCCCACAATGTCTGCGCCCGCTCTCCTAGCCTCCTCTGCCTGCTTTCCCTCCGCAAATACCAGTATACGATCCTTGGTCGCCTCCTTCGCCTCCCGGGGCAGAGTGTAACGGCCCTTTGGAACTGCTGTACCTTTCCCCATAAGCGTCTTGATGACGAGCTCATATGTAGAATTTGGCGATGCGACCTCCACCGCCTGCGGTATCCGCCGGTCAGTGTGAGATGTGCACCAAAACTAGGCATGCGACTCACCCTGAGGACGGCAATCGCATCCTCGAGAGTCATCTTCTCCGAGTCATAGATGTTCTTCCTGGCTTTCAGCGCCCGCTTGCGCTCTTTTGCAGCTAATTGCTTCTTAGTTAGCTCGGGTCTCTTCTTTTCTCGGCGCATGAGAACAGCCGGGCTGCTACGAAAACCCCGGCTGCGCAAACATTGCTACATCGCATGCCACAATCACTTATAGTTCACAGAGCAGAAAGTTCAATGGCGCACTGAAAGCACGAGAGGGCTCTCGCAATGCCGGAGCAGAGATCCTGGAAGGGCGAGTCGGAGAGACATGGTAGTTGTAGCTCGGCGTTCGCGCTACGCGTTGCCTCGAAAGGCAATCCATCCCAAACATTCGGTAAACGCCCATGTTCGCTTTAGACGCCCGTTCAGTTCGGTGGCTATAAACTCAATCTCAAATTCGGCTGCCCCACCCCACCCCTTAACGATCCAACACTATATTATGCTGCTCGAGCCTTGCGATTCTATTCTCGCTGAGTACTGCCATACCCTTCCTTCGAAAACCGTGTGCGAGGCATTCAAGCTGTTGGTCCTCTGCTTACGCCAGCCTGAGAGGTCTGGACACGCACTCACCTGCCGCCTGAAATGTTTGAATTGAAGATGTGGCTTGCAGTCTCATCTGTTTCTTGCCATATGCATCGTGCTCAGCATCTTCCCGAATCTTCCCACCGCACAATATGTAATCGGTAGATCAGATGGTGACATCTACTGGCAGTCGCTCCGAGTCCAAATAACGGCATCACACTGCCCTTGGAAACACCCCAGACGGCACTCATCACGCACTTCGTCCGTTCCATGTACACATTAAAGGCGACGTGTCTTAGCACATAGCGCCCGCGCAAAGCTCGACGAAATCAATCTAATGAGACGGACCCATGTTACTGCGGGTTAACTTTGCAAAATGTTGAACAAGAGACCCTTGACAACGCCTCATGACCGCTGATGAATCTTTCTTTCCGCCGACATCAGCGGTGACAAAAATTAATCATAGTGCACGGCGTGTTGCACCGGCATGCAGAGTTACAGGGGGAGCCAGCATTCCGGTATCAGCGACTAACTACAGGCCGACGACGGTATACTCGGATCGGTTAGTTTGTAGTGAAATAATTTCATCTACGTGGTCTACGATTTTACGACCGTCCGATAGACGTGAACATGGTGTTCTTGTATTCCAAGGCATTCCGCCTTGACCCATTTTCAGTTCGGTAATCAAGCATAGTCTACTTTCATCCCACCAGGGTTCTCTCTCGACCTCCGAGCGGCGTTTTCTGAGCTCCACCGCCTTGCTCCCGGAGATCAGTGCCTACGCATATTGTCCCGAGGAAACATGAGCAATTTCTCGTCATTCCGCAGCGCTGCAAGAGAGCGCTTGCAACACCCTCTCGTAGAAACATCTCGACGGAACATCAGACTTGCTCTCTAGTAATGTCCACCCGGACACTCGTAGGAATCCGCAGCCCTCTAGGCTGTTGGAAAGGGTCTGTGTATTTGGCATGCTTATCCGTGAGCCCCGGAAATGAAAACAGCGTGGAGTGCTCGGTGGATGGGACTGTCACGCCGGAACCTCGGCACGTCTTATTCCTGGAGCTCATCATAAGGAGGTTGAGGGAACTGAGCTGAGGCACATGCATTCTATACATACGGGCTCACGCGGCTGTATTTTTCTTCTACAGCTTACCGTAGTCGATAACCGGTGCGGCAAATGAAGCCGTCGGACAGCTCGTTGTCCAGTCGTTCTGAATATCTGGAACCAAAAATTCAAGCACTGTTTGAGGCGTGTTACTTTGTCATTGGTCCGTGAATTTCGACCACAGACCTCTGTTCTCGGCGATAACAAGCAGAGACATAAAAAAAGCCGGAGATGTTGCTTCTGTGATAGACAAGTCGGAGGAAGTCTACAGCCGTGGCAAGGAGCCCAGTAGGCACAGGCGCAGAACAGGACCAAATCAGGATGATCGGCTTATCGCCTGCGAATATAGAGTCTCATCTCAACAACTTCCGGATGGATCTCTGAGCTTATACGCTGTACGCCCGCAGATTTGTTCCTGCTAATTGTCACCCGTTCAAAGTGTCGACCCAATGAAGCTAGGGTCTGTAAAGTCATCTCAGGCGACCTATGATAGTGTCCTGATTGAACCTGATGGTGTTGCTCCTGTCGAGACGTGTCTGTGGATCAGGGTCACGTAAGTGAGAAGGTTGAGAAGATAATGAAATACCCAAGTGTCACTTCATATTTGCATTGAACACTCCGGTGGCGAACCGTTCGGGGTCAGTAAATCCATCTTATGCCGAGATTTGTAGCGCTATTCTTTATCACAATCACGCCACGGCAGTCCTGTCGAAGAGATCGACACAGAAACCTCCTGCAGGCAGCTCGGTACATTCTGGCATGTGCATGGACGTGAACAGGTCTTGTATGGATGCGCGGTGCGGCAAAACCCCTCGTGACGCTAGTGCTGTCTCGAACGGATGGGAATATCGGGCGGTGGGAACGACAGGGAAGGAAAATATGCTCGGCTTCTGGACGCATCAGGAAGCTTGTTACTCGCGGCATGCGACACATGTACCATTTCAGATAAATCCCATGTAAAGACTAGAATTGTGCAAACTTTCCTTTCTGATTCATCCGGTGCATTGTGAAAATTACCCCTTGAAACGCTCGCCTTGAACTGCGTGCCGAACCATTGAAAGGATGCGGAAGTATGAGTGGAAACAGCCTGGGATATCTTCACCTCTTTGGCTCAACTCCATCTCTCGAGAAGGCCCAAAATGCCTGTCTATTAGCAACACGTTGTATCCCACAGTTTCTTACCGAGCAACAACGTGCCAACAATGGATATCCTGTGACTCCTTGGTCATCTACTTACTTCAGTAGATAATGTCGGAGGGGTATATGCAATGGACCCGGAAATACAGACTATGAGCCGGAAACGACGGGGAAACGCACCATCTAGCATAAGTATATCCACTCGTCGTCCATGCGTTTTACCTGCTCTCAACCATACCCTCATGCAGGCCGAAAATGGACGCTTGGCGGGTCAATTTTGGGCGTCTCAGGCTGACTTTTGCGTATCGTGGTACTCATGATCATACCGAGCAGAATAGTATAGATGGAATACACAGCACATATGAGGAGTACCAAGCACAATTTGAACGCGGAGCGTAGCTGTCTCCGTTTGATGTGGCTGACTTGTCGAAGACCACGGCGCGTACACTCGCGCTTCCCAAATGCGGGCAGACGCCATCAGGAAATCTCAGAATTATATTCTCACGGTTCTCGACCATGTCCTCCTCGCTGCTGAACCTGCGCGACGCCCGCCTCCCTCTCCGTGTCGCCCAGGCATCTGTGCGCTATGCTGGGCGCGTCGAGACCAACATCGGCGACCCCAAACTCAGCCTTATTCGACGCATACTCTACCCCTCTAACATGCGCAGCAAACCCTCGCCGACTGGAACGTGGCGACCAAACGTAGGCTGGCGGCTGCAGCGCGCTATCCCCTCTGTCCAAGCACATGAAACGATCGAGCGTGCGTGGCGACTGCACGAGCGTCATCTGCGAAAAGTCCGCCAGGCGGAACTCGAGCGGAAGTATCAGTGCATGTGGAAGGCGATGGAAACGTTGCGCGAGCTCGACCCGGCGTTGTACGCGGAGGCGAACAAGCAAGAGGACCCCCGTGAGCGCAGCGAGACAGTCGCGAAATTGAAGGGACTGGACCGAAAGGTGGCGGAGTCTAGGGTTCGGGGGCTCTTCCCGCGAGAGCTGCGCTTACCGACAGACACTCCGCCGCGAGACGGGTGGAATTATGATTGGAAGCCTCTGCCCCAATACGATTAATGCTGTGAGTATTGTAATTTGTGTGTTTCAATATCGCATTGACGCGGACTTTGTAATTGCAGATGCATATACTGCGTATTCATCTGATTGTGCTCATAACGCAATTTCTGGAAGCGCCCTTTCATACCAATCCCGCCGACCATATAGGATGCCACTCGTCAAACTTCGCACCTACACCGCCCACATAGCCATCAGATGCCGGGGTTGCTGTTACAGCTGTTCCACGGGCGCGTGCTCTCCCAGGGTCATGCACAAAATACACTGACAGCTACGTAATATTGCATGCTAAAGGACATGGGGTGCATGTTGTAAAAATTAGAAGCGATCGACCCATCTCGGAGGCCCGTCAATGTCTCGAAGGCTTGATCCGAGCGACTCGGGCATGTTAAGGGAAATATCCGCGTTTCTGCCACCTGTCTTGCCGACGACTGCGGTGTGCACTGACTCCAAGGCAGACGACCACTTGTCCAGCGCCATATAGCGCTTCTTCTCCAGACTTTGCCTGTGAAAAAGCCGTTTCAGTAACGCACTGGGTGTGGCGGGGAGACACTTACGCCCGATCGAGTTCCAGCCTCATAGCGACTTGGTCGATTCGTCCCTCTACCTTACCTTCCAGGATCAAGCCGATTAGGAGCTCCTCTACTTCATCTTTATCGATGTTCAGTTGCTGGCGTACCGGAACGCTGTCAGGTTCACCGTCATATGCGTTCCGGCGTTTGCGATACATACCTTGGCGAGGAAAGACAGTTCAAGGCGTGTATATGGCTTGATCAGGTCGATGAGGTACTGCGTCCGAAGACTCCGCAACAGTTCACCGATGTATGAACGGATGAATGAGTCATCCATAATTGTCGAGCGGTTGTCTATCGGAATAATCAGCCACAGATACGGCGATACGTATGTGACATCTCTGGCCACATACCGCGGATGATCCTCTCCGCTGCGAAGACCTCGCGTCGCTGGTAAGCATCGACCAGATCGGTCATAGCCTTGATTTGGGGGTCGTTCTTGTATCTGCGATATACGGACGTATAGCGGTAGAGTGATGCCCGAGCGCACAGACTTACGGCTTTGTCTCTTGACTATCGAAGGGGTTGACTTCACTACCTGTCAACATATTCGCGAGCACTAGATACTTCAGCACCTGAATTCGGTGAGTTGATCCAGCTTCATCGTAGTTTCTAAACGACTCGAAGAAGTCCTCGCTCGCTCGGTTCCATTGGCCTATTCCAATAGTCACAACTGATAGGCGTAACAGGTGACGTGAGAAGACATACGTTCTCCCATCCACATCTTGCCACCACACTCCTTGATGACACCCATGATGCGTGGATGGGGAATAGCCGAGCGAACAGAGTTAGCAGCGTTGTAGATTTCCTGAGAGCAGATGATCAGGACCTGTGGGGTATAACAAAGAACGGGACGGTGCCTTCAGTTTCTTGAAGTTCTTCGTCTCGTTGTACATCTGGATCTCCATAGCATAGATCTCCAGAAGCTGTGTTCCCTTCTGAGCAATATCTTCGCCGTCACCCACTGTCGACGTATGAAGTTCGCGAATCAGCTGCGGCGGCAATCAGCTAGAACATCACCAGATGTGCCCAAGCGTGAATACCCTGGATAGTCTGTTATACTCCTGGCGGTCTAGCCACAACTTCGCTAGCTTGAGGTTTGTCTTGACAGAGAGCCTCTACAGCGGTGATAGATCAAATCCTGATCGAACAGGTTATGTGGCGCACAACCAACCTCGTTCTTTGCGTCTTGGAGTGCGTGCTTGGTGACCTCGTAGAAACGCTCAAGCACATCTACCTCCACTGGGCCGCCTTTTCCACCACCAACGTAATCGAGGATACCGTTGATAGTCTTTTCGGAGTAGTTGCGCGTCACTGCAGATTTGGTATATGCGAGGAGCTCGGTATATGTCTGTAGAGCTTCGTTTGGTCTATGCAATGTCAGATATAGAAGCTTCGTCATCTGTTTCAATGCTTTGAAGCCCCTAGGATGCCATTAGGATCGCGCACATTTGAACAGTGGCCTACGCACCAATCTCCCTTCTCTTCCTCCTGATCAACGATAGCTCTGAACTCTTTCAGGGCCTGTTCAGGATTGTCCTCCTTCTTGGCTGCACAAAATGTCAGCAGATGGGTCTGAGAGGCCCACGGCAAAACCTCACACTTGGCAGTATAGTACATGTTCTCAGCATCAGCGCTGCCGGTCTCATTTGCCTCATCCTCGTCCGAGTAATCGAAACCGTAGTCCTAGACGAAATGTAAGACCGTACCAAATGCGCGGAGAAAACATGATCTCACCTCGTCGTCGCTGCCTTGCATGTAATCGGCATCATCGTCATCCATTATTGAGTGGGTGCGAGGGGTAAGTGGTTGAGATGTTACTGTGGCGCTACTCAGAATGACGGTCAGTGCTTGGGTCACGCTTCATCAGTAGTATACACGCATACAACTAATACAATCCGTAAGCTTCCAGCCTTCAACTGAGGGTAGCAGCACCAAGGAGAACGTCAAGATGAACTCGTGTGGCGGAAGTACGGCCGCGGGGTACGCGTCCTGCACGTGGAGATGTAGTTCGCCGGAAAAGGATATTATCGTGTTCTGCGCACGTGTGATGCGCGTCTACCCTTGTGCGACCGTCCAACCTATCCTTCTCAATCTTTCTAGTCCTGTTACGAATCTTCCTTATCATCTGCGACAGGCTGTGATACTTATTCGGAGGTTCAAGCATCCATGTATTAACCGCATTTCACGACGTCTATGCGACGTTTATGACCCTTACGCCCACATCCATGGAATCCCCTCGACTTGGCCCATCTCATCCGCCTTCATCCAGGTCTCGTAGTAACACCAAGATAGTCGATGATGTTACGAGCTTGACTACATTCAATCCATTTGCCGAGGAGGACGAGCATGAGCAGTCATCGTACGCCCTTGTCACTTCATTGTTCTCGAAAGTGAAGAATACTTTGACTGCACCCCGCTCGTCTACAAACGCGTCTTCCAGCACCTCCATAGCCAGTAGTGCCCAGTACGGACAGCATGGGTCCGGCCCCGAGCAGCGGAGAACATCCACACATAACGCCAGCTCGAGTCAGTCCACCAAATCATCGTCTGACCGCAATATTCCTTTCAGTGTCGTAACCTCAAAGGCTGCGCCACCTCTAGTGTCTCTGACCCCAGTGGTATCGGAGACGCCATCATACGGTGTCGATGACGATGGGAGTCGCACTCGAACATCGTCCTTTTCTCCAGATACCCCGGATAGCGGTGTCTATGGCACCACCATTCCGGGCTTCCCCATCCAAGACAGCGATGCAAGAAGTATACGGACGTTGGGGAGCATTAGGCGTTCTGCATCTGTGTCGAAAGTCATCCGTAGAATCCGCGGTGAAGGTGCGTGTACTCCGTTATCGACTGGTGTAAGTGCCAACAGCATTCAGGACTTTCACGTGACTACTGGATGGACGACGATCTATGTAAGGAATGCTACGATTGCAAGAGCGTCTTCTCTGCATGGCGCAGGAAGCATCACTGCCGGATTTGTGGTGAGTGGGCGTGGTGTAACTTCTCGCCGACCAGGGCTGAACTTCCTTAGGACAAATCTTCTGCTCGAGATGTGCGTCCAATATCATCAAGGGAGCTCGATTTGGCCAGAGTGGCATGATACGAGTGTGCAACCTCTGTCTCGAGAAGCTCGCCAAGGTGGACGACGACGATGACGACGACCGGAAGTCCATCACATCAAGCGCGACTTCTCCATTCACCGCTCATCAACTAGGGATGGAGTCGCGATCGTTCAGCGCTGCGCACCATCCACAGTCCCCTTTTGCCGCTTCGCAGCTCTTCGGTCGCACCGATGAACCCTTCAATCTCTTTTCTATAGCGGAGACGGGGCGTCACTCCCTCTCCCGATCCGAGGACAGCGGTGTTATGTCTCGCCCAATAACTCCGATAGAGGATGGGCGCATTGATCGAATGATACGGGAGAATCCGGTCCCTTTCCGCAGAGTGTTGACGGATGAGGAGAAGGACAACCTCCCACTCTCTGACAAGTTCATTCACGACAGCTCTCCAACTGCGCCAGGATCTAAGACTCCGATAGATTTCCCCGTCACTGTCCCCGTGTCTATGAGTGGACATATGAGCTCCATCCAATTCCCTGTCAGCGCATCCGATCAACTATATCCGTTCGAGAGTCCCGCTGCAATTAGATCTCGCTTCAACTCAATCGCCGACTTGAACGCCACGCCTTTCATTCGTAGCCGTGCTCAGAGCCATCTCGGAGAAAGTCTTACTGTTGGCGAGCCGGGCTGGCGTACCAGAAGGGAAAGCACTCAGTAAGTCGTGTTTACTGCGTTTTGACCTCATTTGACCATAACCTTGTCAGGTATGCGCACGAACTGAACTTAATCTCGATGTTCCACCTCCGCATCATGTTGCGTCAAATGCTCACGTCCGAGAACATCCCCAATATCAAGGAATGGGAAGAAACGCTGCTCAAGTTAGCTCTCCGTATTGCACGAGAGTTAACCTTCACCGCACACCCCCACCGTCAAGGAGCTGACATGGACGTCCGGCGGTATGTGAAAATCAAGAAGATACCGGGCGGTGCACCAAAGGACTCGGAATACGTTGACGGCGCTGTCATCACGAAGAACGTCGCGCATAAGCAGATGCTACGTACGCAGAGAAACCCCCGCGTCATGCTCGTCACATTCCCACTCGAGTTCCATCGTGTCGAGGGGCAGTATATGCACTTCGGCCAGATATTCCGTCAGGAGAAGGAGTATCTGGGGAATTTGGCGAGTCGGATTGCTGCCTTGCGTCCGCATGTCGTACTCGCAGAGAAGTCCGTCTCACGACTGGCACTGGATGCACTCGCGAAACACAACATTGCCGTTGCGCGCTCAGTGAAACCGTCTGCGATTCAGTTCGTGGCACGCATGACGCAAGGGGACGTATTCTCTTCTATGGACAAGCTTGCGCTGGAGCCGCATCTCGGGCATTGCTCAATCTTCCGAATTCAAACATTCGATCATCCCCTCATCCCCGGACGCCGGAAGACATACATGCGCTTCGAAGGCTGCAATGGCGAGATGGGCTGCACGATCATGCTAAGGGGCGGGGACATTGACACGTTGAGGCGCATCAAGAAGGTCACCAGATTCCTTACGTTCATTGTACGAAATCTGAGGCTCGAGACGCATCTGTGGAAGGATTCGGTCATAACCCTGCCTGCATTGACTTCTCAGGCGACTCCAGTCAACTTCTCCTCCACCATTTCGTCAACGCCCATCCAGGGTTCGGGTGCCTCTACTGCCATTGAGTTCCCTTCGACGTCCGTTCAGCCAAATTCGGATGAGACCCCGTCGAATTATGACCTGGCACGCGCGGACACCGTTGCACACGAGGAAGATCTTCCGAGTGAAGAAGCCGACCAGTTGCGCTTGTCGCGACGGATTCAGGAGTCATTGGAGCCTTATGAGAAGACCTTCATATCTGTTTCCGCAACACTGCGCTTCTCCCCTCCGCATCCGATACGTCGGATGAAGGAGCTGGATGACGAACTGTGGCGTGTGAAGAGGCAGTGGGAGGATGAGATTGTCTGTCGGGAGGAGAAAGGCTCGTCTCGACATCAGCAGGAGGAGACTGTGACACAAGCCTCAATTGATCTCTCAGAGTCCTCAGTGACTGATGCCAGCGACCTTGCGGCGCAAATCGAGTCACTGCCCACGCCAAGCGTCGCGAAAACGCCCACTCCTGAGCAAAACGACAAATCATCTAACAACCGTCCTGGCTACTTCGACCTTGCTCCCACACCCTCAAAATTCGTGGTCGGCGGCCTTTCGGTCTCACCCATACCCCGTACTCCAACTGAGGAACTGCCCGTCCAGATGAAGTCCGTGGAGGACATCGCTTTGGAGAGCCGTTTGGATCATATCAAATGGCAGCATGATGAACAGCGTCGGATATGGGAATGGTATTTGCGTAAGAACCGGGACGATTTCGACGTGGAGAAGTACCAATGCATCAGCGTATGGGAAGCCACCCTGCCAATGACGGAGCTTGGTCTGCATCGTGCGTGCTTCCCTCCCAAATTGAGGTACATCACGTTCTACGGCGAGAACGACTGTACGCTGGGTCAATTCATTGAGAAATCCGTCATGGACACTTTGGTCCAATTTCTCGATCCGAAGGCGATCTGCGAGAACAAGAGCTGCAATCAGCCACTTGCAAGACATTGCAAGGTCTATGTCCACAACGAAACACGACTCTTCGTGGGCGTGGAACAGTGGGACGGACAGATCGTCAACCGGGGCAACTATCTGTGGTCGCCGAACGAGATCGTCACTTGGAGTATGTGTCGCGAATGTGGGTCAGCGACGCCATTCATACCTGTCTCGGAGGAGATGCAGCGATACTCCTTCGCCAAGTTCCTAGAGCTGCATTTCTACCCAGCAGATGTACAATTGGTGCAAGGAGCTGGCTGCCATCACAACATCTACCGACACCACGTCAGATACTTCGCTATGAAGGGCATGACGATCCGCTTCCAGACAGATACGGTAATTCTCCACGAAATTGTCTATCCGCCAATGCGCATCCGACTGCGTCCAGAGACGCAGCTGGCCGTCAAGAACGCCGACTTTGAGAAGTTGCACCGCAGGAACACCAAGTGGTATACCGAGCTCATCGATGATCTGAAGTTGATCAATATCGACGCAGCCACCGGCGACGAGGAGGCAGATGCGCGTTTGACTGCAGAGATCAATCGTCTCATCTTGAAGGCGGAATGGGAGAAGGATGACATTGCGAGATTGATCAACACGATCTACAAAGAGACGGCCCCAACGGATACACTTGCGTTGAATCAAGTTCGGGCTTATCGTCAAGACAACATCGTTGCATGGCAGGAGGAGTTTGATAAGCTCCCCAAACCAAGATTAACGCATGCGTTCGACCGTCTCAGTCGCAAACCCTCTGCATTCGATTCAGTGAAGGCGATGTGGCCGAGGAGGTCTGAGCTGTATAGCGCTCTCGAAAATCACATACCCTCTCTGACTATATCTGAAGCGGAGGATGCCGGCATTGCTATGCGACGTGTCACTGGAGACTCATTCGCATCGGCCTCATCTGCGTCTGAACATTCCGAAGTTGAGTCCGTTTCGGGACAAGCCGAAGCAACATCCTCAGCACCACGATCAGAACCTATCCCTGTGTCGGAGATGCCGACTACCTCAAGCGAGAATGCCTCCTCGAAGTCCGATGGAGACAGTGATTCCACGATTGGTGTGGGACGTACGGATACCCTGACTTCTGAAGACACTTCCTCTGCTACACAGGTAAGCAGTATATTTACTACCGAGAAATCTCTGCTCACATGCTCCCAGGAGGAACATGAAGGTCCGGAAGTTCGGCATTCACTGCCTCACATTTCGAGACTGCCGCGGCGTCAGATTCCGTCTCCGAGTGTCGCGGACTTAGTGAAGAAGTATCAAGACTTTCTGCCACCCCAGGGCGTCGAAGAATTGACGAAAACAGCTCTGCATCCAGCTGTACCTGTTTCCGAAAGCGATCAAGAGTCTATGGCTCCATCCCGCCACCGTATTCGGGGTAAAGGGCGGAACAACCTCATGTCGAGGAAGGCTTCTGTCTCTGATTTTGAACAAGGCTATGCTGCGAACATTGCTCCCAAGTATCTGACGAATTCAAAGCGCCCTCTCGGACAATACGTCAGCCGCATTCCTGGGCCTTTAGCATCATCTTTCGAATCTGCTCAACCTTCTCGCCGGACGTCTCCCGACAAGCGCCCTCCTTTTTCACGAGTCAACACGGATGTCACCATCAGAACGGGCACGTCTCCTCCTGGAAGGCCAAGCACTCTTTTCATAGGTCCCAAATCAAGAGGGAAGGCTGTGTATCGTCCTGCAACGAAAGATAAGGTACCGCCATCTCCTCGGCCAACAAGTAGTGCTGGTACTCGGTCGACGTTCAGGCGTGCTCCTGGCCCTGGAAGTAAGGTTACAAGTATCGCGAAGCACTTCGAGAAGATCAATCGAGACAACGAGCGTTCGAGCAGACGATACGCTGTCATCCGTGGACGGCGTCCTCGCCCGGTTGCCTCCGCCCGAGCCAGGGTAGAAGTATTGGACAGCATCGAGGATGCTATCAAAGACGAGTCCGAAGGCGAAAATTCCAGTGAAGCGGATGATGAGGGCGACAATGACGACGAGGTTAGACATGACGTTGAGAGCCAGGAACCTCCTAAAGAGCTACCGGCTGTCCTGGAGACCCAACTCCCAGGACCAGTCACCAGTTTACCGGGGCAACCCTCGCTTTCTGCGGAGGAGGTTCAGACGGCGCAAAGCACTGCGCTCCTGGTCCCATCAGTCCCAGTTCATGACCTGAGTCGTGAGACATCTCCCTCGGTCGCTGGGTCTCCGACGGCACCTTCCGAGGGTGTTCTCCTGACTACCGCTCCTCCCGAGCTCGAAGCAGGTATTGGGGGTACCGAAAGGAATTCCATCCTGAAGGCTCTTTCCGGATTTTGGCCGCAGCCAATTCAACCACCTCGCAGTAGAGCCGATGTGGACGGCGACGACCCGATGTCTGACCCTGAGCATATATTCCGCGATTCTTCTATGGTTGTAAGGACGGATGAGCCCACTTCTATCATCGCACTGGCTCTTAAGTAAGTGCCCGTACTTTGATAACTATGATGTCATACTGATGAACATATCAGCTCACCTCAATACCGTGACATGTTGGCCCGATCCCGAGCTGAGAAGCGTCAGACCAAAGAGGCGAGGCTCACTGATGGCGGAGAAGCCTTCATGCCGGACGACAGATCCGTTGCTGAGTCAACATCTACCTGGGGTGTAGTCAATGTGGAGAGCTCAGAAGGCGCTGATCCGACGGAGGAGCTGCGAGTTCCCTCGTCCAAACAACCTTGGGCGATCTGTGCGTCACATTCGTTCTGGACGATCTCTATCTCGCTGATAACATTTCTTGCAGCCTTTGAAAGCGGGGGATTGACAATCAGTTGCACTGTTCTATACCCCGAGCAATTCGATGCTCTTCGTAGGACATACGATTGCGAAAGGAGCTTAATCGAGTCACTTGCTAGATGTATCAAGTGGGATGCCAGCGGGGGCAAATCAGGTTCAGCTTTCCTGAAGACTCTTGGTATGTTTCCATTACTCTTACTAAGGCACAGCTCATGACACGTGACATCGACAACACCAGACGACCGGTTCATCGCAAAGGAACTCTCAAGGGCTGAGCTTCAAGCGATGGAGACATTTGCGCCAGCATACTTTGAGTATATGTCATCGGCTGTTACTGCTAATGTGAGTATTTGCTATGCTGTATATAAGCTGGAGTACCGACATTCTCGCAGCGCCCGACCCTTCTGGCTAAGATCTTCGGCTGCTTTAAAATCACCTTCAGGAAGACCCATAGTTACTCGGGAGCAAAGTCAAAGCCGACACAAATGAATTTACTTGTCATGGAGAATCTGTTCTACGACCGTCGCTTTAGCAAGGTTCACTCATGTCTCATTGTATGCGGTATGAGATTGCTGACAAGCCCACTATCAGATCTATGACCTGAAGGGGTCGACCCGGAACCGACACGTTAGATCCACGGGAAGAGAGAACGAAGTCCTCCTTGACGAGAACCTGGTAGAAAGTACGTCCACGCATCAGGTTCATGGTGGAATGTTTTTCTGACATCGCCTTAGCTGCTCATCTCACACCCTTTTATCTTCGGGAGCACTCGAAGAGAATTCTTCGCGGGGCCCTGTACAACGACAGCAAATTCTTAGCCGATATTAATGTCATGGACTACTCCTTGGTCGTCGGCGTCGATAGTCTCAAGAACGAGCTTGTCGTGGGCATTGTTGGTATGCAGATAGTACCTCCGACTTCACATATGGTTTCTTGCTGACAGTTTCTGCGAAGATTACATCAGGACGTACACCTGGGACAAGAAACTGGAAAGCTGGGTCAAAGATTCCACTTTTCTCGGTGGCGCAAGCAAGGGCGAGCCCACCATCATTGGTCCGAAACAATACAGGCATCGATTCTTGAGCGCCATGGAGCGCTATTTCCCACTAGTGAGCACCATTCGACGCTACATTTTCATTCATCAGCTAACTGCGAGAAGGTACCTGATAGATGGATGAAGCAGCACGACTCGCCCGAAGAAGAGGGTAATAATCTTCTCGATCTATGGCCGGATTGGTAACGCATGGACGGTTTCCCCATTATTGTATATTCTCGTCGTCTTTTTCTGTACGTTCTATTATTGTCCGGCTTCACACCGCATCTGTACAACATTGCAGCCACACCTTGCCACCATCATCGCATTCATGTAGTGTACATACACCAAATACCCATCAATTGTTATACATTACTTTTTCCAATGTCGACCGTGAGATACCTTCTCAGGCATCCGCGTCTATGACAAGAGAAACGACTACAGCTTACGCAGCTTGGTCGTCTCCTTGTTTGCAATGGTCCGACTTTGCTGCCGTGCCTCTACAGTAAATTGCTCTTTCATCGCCTTCTTGCTCACACGGCGCGCCTGACGCTCGGCTTTGACTGCCTGCTTCCGTGCCTTCTTGTCTTCCTTGGTCTCATTCTTGGGCCGAGTGACAGTAACACGTGCGACTAAACAACGGTCAGAATTTGAACGAATATGTCGACCGACCCTACATACGTTGCGCATCTCCCGATTCGGAATCAGATGATTCGTCAGAGTTATCTTGCTTTGCAGTCCTTCCAGCACCTTGCTGCACCTGCACGACTGGTAGACCGGTTTTCGGATCCAGACGGATTTTGGGTACAGGCCTCTCTTGCCGCGCACGAATGAGCCGGGGGTGGTTTTCAAGGTTACTGTATGTGGCTGCAGGGGACCAAATGAGCACTGGTTAGCCAATGGTGATGGAAGGTACGTACTGAGGATCGTATCACAATCCCACCGATCTTGCTTCTTGTCGATGTCGAGAGGCATGAGGATATCGTTCTCCTCACTCTCATCCTCCTCTTGCTCGCGCAGGTGCGCCTGTCCCAGACCTTTCCGGATGGTCTCTAGCTTGTCCGCGCCGGTCTCTCCAGCAAGCACCGCTCGCATTTTCCCGCCCACGATTTCATAATTGTCGAGGAACTCGTTCATGATGGCTTCGAAGTCCTCGCGAGATGTGATGAGCTCAGGTGCTTCCTCCGTGCTATCGAAAGCTCCTTCATCCTCATCTTCCTCATCCGACTCGTACTGCTTCTGGATCTGTGGACATAAAGATGGTTATACCAGACATGATAGCTTGGTCATGGTGTGTTCTTACCTGATCAAAGCGTTCGTCCAGTGTAGTAAGACCGTCGTTACGGAACATAGACGAGCTGCTCATACTGTACCCGGATGCATCAGAGGCACCTTTGCGTCGCTTCTTGCCTCCAATGACAGAGAACTGTGGCAAAGTACCGACGGTATCAGCGGCTTCCGAGTATGCATCGAGGTCTGAGCCATCGCTCGGAGGCGCTGCCCTTTGCTCCCTCTTGAACCGCGCAAATCTCGCCTCCCAGTTCTCCTCCTTACCCTCTGTATCCGGTAGACCTTTTTGCTCTAAGTGCGACGTGTGCTCGTCTTCCTCGTCTACCCCCTCTTCACGGAACTCGAACTCAAGCGGCTCTTCCACACCTCGCTCACCCTCCGCCACCAGCTCTTCGAAGAAGTCATCTTCCAAATCTCCATCGACGAATGCATCGTCTTCTAGCGCTTCTAGCACCTGGCGCAGATGCGGGTCCATGTCCGGCTGGAAGCCGGCTATGGAAGACGGGATGGCTTGTTGGGACTCGTAATTTCGTGGTAATTCGGATACGGAGGGAAGGGTGTCTGAGGGTAGATCCAACAGCTCTATTGGGTCCTTGGATTTGCCCTTTCCTTTCGCTTTTGTGGGCCCTTCGATAAGAACACTCTCGACGCCATCTTCTTGTACGCCGACAGGGCGTAAGTGCTGCATGTAATCATAGTCGGTATCGTCGAAGTAAACGCCATATATGGATGCTTCTCCGATGTTAGCTCTCGCTTTGTCGTGAGCTAGGTCGGACGGGGACAGTAACTGTTCGAGTTCTGCTCTGGACTTGCCCTGAAATAGCACTCGGTTACCAGTGCAGCAAGCACACGGATCAAACATACCTTAGCAAGATTAGCACGATGAACCTCCTTCAGGACATGCTGGCTGGCTTCGGGATCGTGGATGAGAGGATCCCGCTGCGAACGGTGGACGACCTGGAAGTGTTTCGCTCCTGGCTGCCGAAATATGGACTTTGGCGGCATGCTTAGATTTTTGACAGAGCCGTCAAATAATGAGGCACAATAGCAGATGCAATAAGCAGTTCTTAGAACGTAGAGACAGCAACAGCGATTGAGATCAGAGTCAGAGACGGCGGGAGCGTGCAAGGTGGCTGAAAAACATGCGGACTGCAAGTCCCAAAGAGGAAGGTGAGACCCTGGGAAATGACGGGGCGCGTGTATTACGTAATGCTCGTCCTTGGTGAGCACGTCCACACGGCGAGCAGCGAATCCTTGTCGTTGTTGTCGCTGTGCACGACGTCCTGTCTAGCTTTCATACACTATCCACCTTTTTCTGTGCTCTTATTTCTGCCTTTTTCTGTTCTGGACGATCCAAGATCGACTATAAGCGCGTTTCTACCCTCGACGACTTCGTGCAACAGGAGATTCCGATATGCAGAGGGAGCACATCCGCAGAGGATTCTCTATATACGTGTCTTTTTCTCGTCTTTGTCTCACAATGCAAAGTGGCTTACACATCTTTGATTCTATACTAGTCACCAGAAGGTTGTTCTCGAGATCGACTTCTCCGGGAGCCTATGGGTATGCTTCATCATGCGTGGCGCACAAGATACGCGACTGCTTACTTCCGCCGTTTCTGGGGCCATAGGGGTATACAGAACTCACAGTGGTCCCTACGAGCAATGAATTGAAGACCATCCATCTACATTCCAGACAATGCAGTGCGTACATCCTACCGCCTTCGCCGACTCTGCTCATATTACTCTTCCCATAAAGCCATTCATTCTGTGACTGTGTCATCACACCCAGCCGAATTTGTGCACAATGATCCGCTCTCGAACCTCAGTATCTCCAACGCGCAGGATTGCCACAATCATCCAGAACTGAAACGGAAGCTGTACTCCGCTCTGGCAGAGGGTGATGAGGGAGAGCTGTCGATTGCCATTCCGAAAGAGGTTTCGCTGAGGCAGTCGGGACATGCAGCAATGGGGATTGTCAGTGAAGGTGAGTTTTCCATCCCGTGGCTGATGACGCCGGAATGTTCAACGAGTCTTTACTACTCTGCAGCTGCTACTCCTGAACCGCAGACACCAGGTCCCAACTTTCAGAACTCGCTTCCTGTGCCAGAATTCGTTCCCATTGTGGTAAACATTGCCTACAGCTTGCGAAAGCCTGTGGATGGCATCCAGTTTGTTGTACCGACAGACGCATACCCCTACGTATGTCTATTCGCTTCCTATGTGGCGCCCATCTGACATACTTTACAGCGCGTACCGCATGTGTATGCCACGCCGTCCTCACCGGACGCTGCGAGATGCTGGGTTCCGTGTGTCGACAACTTGTGGGAGAAATGCACATGGGAGTTCGAGTTCGTGGTCCCTAGGTATCTTGAACAGGGGAATGAGCTCGAAGATGAAGATTATGGCCATGAGGATGAAAATCCGACAGTTGTGGTCTGCAGCGGCGAGTTGATCGAACAGGTGAGTGACGCTTACCAGACTAAACCCAGCGGTATATTGAACACATCGCCCGTGAAGGTCGCGCATCCATATAATTCCAGCAAGACGATATTTTTATTTGCTCAGAGCACGTTGACTTCGGTGCAACATATTGCCTTTGCCGCTGGCCCCTTTCATGTGCACCCGATACCTGCCGATCTCAGCGCGGCTGAAGATGCTTCAGGGACAACGCAGCCACTTATGCATGCATTCTGCCTGCCCGGACACGAAGCTATGTTAAGCTCTTCCGTGTCGTTCATGCGCTCTGTGATGAGCTTCTACTCTACCGAATTTGGATCTTATCCGTTCGGCTCTCACAAGCTCGTATTCGTCGAAGAGATGCCCACCCAGCGATTCGACAGTGCGACGCTGTCTCTCTGTACGGTAGATCTTCTACATGGGGACGATGCCATTGACCAAGTCTACGAGACTCGGCTCTGCCTCAGCCATGCACTGGCATGTCAATGGATGGGCATCAATATCCAGCAGAAGACATGGTCCGACACTTGGCTTGTCAACGGCTTGGGCCTCTACATCACTGGACTATTCATCCGCAAACTTCTGGGCAACAATGAATACCGGTATAGGCTCAAGAAGGATATGGAGCGAGTACTGGAACTAGACAACGGTTCGATGCCCCCCGTCTGCCAGCCGACTGTTATGGATCCTCCGGATCCAGCCACGCTTCCATTCATCAACCTTAAAGCACCCTTGGTCTTGCACATCCTTGACCGTCGCCTGGGAAAATCGGGGACATCTCTAGGTCTTTCCCGTGTTCTGCCGAAGGTCTTCCTTTCCGCCATCAGTGGGGAGATGCCGAACAATGCGATCTCGACGCACTCGTTCCTCAGGACTTGCAGGAAGGTCAGTGGTATCGACCCCAGATCATTCGCGGACCAGTGGATATACGGTAGCGGTTGCCCAACATTTGGCTTCTCCGCGACGTTTAATCGCAAGAAGATGGCCGTGGAGATTACAATGCGACAAGAGGCTCCGGCTTACAAGGTGCACGAGCACAATGAGACGACGAAGACCATCATGAAACCTGTGCAATTCTTCGAAGTATGTTATGAGTCTCAACTCGAGTGTGATGTAGTAGCTCATACGACTATGCAGGGTCAAATGACGATTCGAATACACGAAGCAGACGGGACACCTTATGAGCACGTGCTGGATATTCGTAGCCCGTTCAAACGCTACGAAGTTCCATTCAACACCAAGTACAAGCGTGTACGTCGTAACACCAAGCGATATCTAGCACGTCAGGCTGCTGCGCAGGCCGCCGCTGAAGGCGACGCGGATGCTGCGGCGGCCATAGACATGATCGACATGGGCTTCGGGCTGGAGATCTGGGAGAAGGAGAAGGAGCGCGAGAACTGGAAGGTGGCTGATTGGACGGAAGAGGACGAGCAGAACATGTCCGGACAGACTTACGAGTGGATTCGGATCGATGCCGATTTCGAGTGGATAGCGGCGATCGCGTTCGACCAGAAGGATTACATGTGGGTGTCACAGCTGCAGCGTGATCGGGATATTGTAGCTCAGTACGAGGTAAGTAATCTGCACGCCTCAGTCAACCGCACCTGGATACTAAGGACCGCAACATCAGGCAATTTGCGTGCTGTCCAAGGTGCCAAACCCTATTATATCCAGCACCTTAACGAGGACGGTGCTCGTTTCTAATTACTATTTCCGAATACGTTGCGAAGCAACCCAAGCGCTCGTGACGGTAAGTCGCACAAGGTTGTCGCCCTTCTCCGAATATACTTGCCTGATATCAAACGTCAGTGTGCCGTGCAGCGCCTCGAGTGGTTAGGACTATTCCACTTATTCAAACTCTTCCTCCGGTATTGCTACGATCCAGAAGACCCCAAGCCCGACCTGTTCAACTACAAATATGTTCCTCGGCCGAATGACTTCTCGGACTTCGCGGAATATTTCGTGCGGAAGGCAAATTTGTTTGTAGGCAGATGTTCGGCCATATACTGACTCTGCTGCAGAGCTTGGTAAAGGCAATCTCGAGGGTCAGATTCGAGAATGGCAAGACGCCGCCGATCATACGTCAATTCCTGATAGACCAGCTACGATATAACGACAATACCGCTAACACTGTGAGTACACCCATAAGTTTTAGTCCCTTGGTAGCTGAACTATTTCCATAGTATTCGGATGCGTTGTATATTTGTACCATAATATCCGCGCTAGCATGCGCCACGATATCTACAGTCCCTCCCGAACGCGGTGAATTCATCTCAACGGAATCACAGCCCGTGCAAGATGCGCAAGATGTCGATCTCCTGAAGCAAGCATTGGCCGAGGTCGATAGATATCGTAGCATGGACCGCTTGATACCTTCATACCATAATGTTGTCACTGTCGCTGTCATTGAGGTAAGTGCGAAATGTTGCGTGATGTACTGTATGATGGGTAACTAACGGGATTGTGATTGTAGTTCTACCTGATGTTCAGCGTAGCCGGCCTCATTCCGCATGATCCTCGTATGTTCTTCCCGCTCACCCGGTGTGTACTTTGCAGCTGTGGCGTAACTTCACCTCTGACGCCAGCTGCAGCGAGGGCAACTACCATCAAGTGCGCATGGCCGCCTTTGACACTTTGTTCCTCACGAAGTGGTACACGCCGAAGATTATGCGCTATATTCTTGCTGTGATGGCCAACGATCCTTCCCGTGTCATTCGGCGTTACGTTGCACGGAACGCTTGTCTCAGTCTTGCTCTACTGGTTTCAATGGGCGAAATGAAGACGTCGAAGGATACCGAGTCTTTACTTATTGAGGAGGATGGCACTGGTGCTGAGAAGATGAAGGAGAACAAGAGGAGCGATATCGACACGATGATCAAAGCCTTGCGCAAAGATAGAGAGATTGGCAAGAACGACGTCATCAGAGAATACCTCATTCCTATTGCTTTGTACGTGCTGACGTTACGCGCTTTGATTCCTTTTATTGATTGTTTCTGCTGCAACAGAGCCCCCGATACAGACAATGAAGTCCGCTGGTGTCTTCTGAAACTGGCTGATCTGCTGATTCGTGGCGCGGAGGAAGCTCCCCCGAAAGTCACAATTCACTTACCGCCAACTCCCGTTGCGGAGGTTCCACCCTCTCTTCCTCTTCCGCATGTCAAGCTTCCGCCTAAGCCTCAGCGATCTCTCAAGTCCGGTGGACTCCCGGCGAAGAGCCCATTGTCGCCTTTCGTCGTACCGCCAAAGCTCAAGCTACCGCCGAGTAGCTCTCAGGGTGATGTGCTCGCAAAGACTCCCGACACAGCGCACCCGCTCGACGGGCGGGACAAGAAACGCGATGTCATTCCCGTTCCTCCCCCTCCAAAGGTACCAAAGAAGGTGCCGGAGAAGAAGAAGGCTCAGACGAGCGGAATGAGTATCAACGACATTCGCGCATGCCGCAGTGCGCTGAAGAAGTTGCAGATGAACAGACATGCCGCAGTGTTCCTGCAGCCGGTCGATCCTGTACGAGATCGCGCCCCGAGGTAGGCCAGCTTATGTGATAGTCGTATACGTGTTTTCACATTACGCTTACAGCTACTTCGATACCATCAAGAACCCCATGGACCTTAGTACGATGGGTGCGAAGTTGGAGTCCGGACAATACAAGGAACGCCTTGATTTTAAAGCTGACTTCCACCTGATGATCAACAATGCGAAGACGTACAACGTGCCTGGCAGCTTCGTTCACAACGATGCTATAGCGCTCGAGTCATTCTTTGAGAAATGTACATGTTCTTTCTGATTACCCGTTTCATTATAATTCTGACGTTTTTCCGCAGTGTGGATACGCATCAGCAAGACGCTAGAGGCAGCAGACAAAGCGGCTCACCCTCGTAATCTGCCGCCGCCCGCTGCTGCCACTGTCGCAGTCACTCCCCGACCTTCTGCGACGACCGTATCTACTGCTACTGCCACACCTACCCCGACTGCTCGGCCTACTATCAAGCTGAAGGTCGGCACTGGCGTTGTCAATGGCAGTGCAGTTGCTCCGGCTACGCCCGCTCCGTCCAAGGCGAAGGTAAAGAAATCAAAGGAGTCAAAGGCCCCCGAAGAACCCTTCGTCGACGACGGCTCTGCAGACCTTCTTGAGGAGGTCATAGCGATTGAACGCAAGAACCAAGAGCATCGCAAGCATCAGGCTCCGCCGGCTCCCGAAGAGAAGCGCATGCCAAAACTCGTCATTGGAAAACGCAAGAAACCGGAAGCGACTGAGGACGACATTTTGGCTCTCGCAACTCCTTCCAAGAAAGAGAAGCCTTCGCTTCCTGCAGCGGGACCTTCCGCTGTTAAGCCACCTCCAACTGAAAGAGCGGAGCATGGTGCAGAGCGAGCTATCACGAAGGCTGCTATCGTGGACAAGAAGGGCAAAGAGAAGGCTCCGAGACAACCTTCTACTACTGGACCTGAATCCGCTGCTGCACCGGAACGACCGTCGTCCGGCAAGGGCAAGGAGAAGGAGAGTGCCACACCTACTCCAGCCCGAACCAAGAAATCTCCAGCGCAGACGACACCTGTGAATGAGAAGAAGTGCAGGGATATTTTGAAGACGCTGTCAAGAGTGCCGGAGGCGGGTATCTTCTTGAGGCCTGTGGATCCTGTACAGGACGGCTGCCCAACGTAAGTTGATCCACTCCACTGAATACCTCGGGGGCGTCTGAACTTTCTTCAGGTATTACGATGAGATCAAGGAACCCATGGATTTGGGTACCATAAGCAACAAGCTCGGCGAGGGAGCTTATTCAACGATGGAGGACTTTGCGAAGGACGTCGAGTTGATACTCAGCAACTGCCGCACCTTCAACCCCCCATCCACATTTCCAGCTAACTGCGCGGATATCGTGGAGAAGGTTTGGAAGAAGGAATGGCAGAAAGCGACGGAGAAGAAACTCACCTGGAACGAGAAGCGAGGTCTTCAAACATTCATGAACAAACTAGTTGTCGATCCGATGTAAGCTTCTCCCAGCTTGTTTAGCGTTGTGTCTCTGACCTCCCTCAGTTCGTGGGTGTTCCGAGAGCCTGTGGACCCAGTACTCCTCGGTATACCGACATATTTCGACGTTATCCCGAAGAAGGATGCCCGAGATTTGCGCACCATTCGAACCAAGTTGGACTCCGACAAGTACGATTCGGTCGAAGCTTTCGAGGCGGACATGGACCTCATGATCGACAATGCTATACGTTTCAACGGAGCAGACTCAGAGGTGGGGAAAGTCGCGGTCCAATTACGCAACAGGTACAAGGACGTGCTGTCTGGTATCAGGTCTTCGTCAACGAAGAGAAAGGGGAGCGATCGGGGTACGCCTCAGCCAGCGAAAAGGGCCAAACTCGGATGATTTTGTCTTGCGTTCCGTTTCGGACTGTGGTCTTCTATTGCATTGCTCTTATGTATTATCTTCACGCGTCTTCGTATTTCTGCGATGTTCTAAGTATTGTACCGTCACTTTGGACGACCGTGCTTTATCTGAGCTTTTCTGGATTGAGTGGTCATGACGTCGCCTCGTCCCTCATACCAATACTCGGTCTACGCACAAGTGCTGAAACACTGCCAGAACGGATGTCGAATACTGTACGCCGCATCCCGTGTGTCGTTTCATTCGCATTCATTTCGGCCGAACATCAGGCCCAGTCAAAATTGACATGAGTCAAATCGAGTAAGGGCGAGCGAAATCTAAGTGTTAGATATGACTCTAAAAACCCGGACTAAACTCGATCTACCTAGACGGCTATCTAGTCATTTCGACAACTCATCGAGTGAAATTGAGGTGTGTTGAGTCAGATCCAATTTCATCGAGTAGCAATGATTTCATTTGTAGCCAATACAATTCGCACTGCAGACCATTCATCTCGATTTTACTTGATTTTACTTGATCTACCACACCTTGCACATGACCGTATTCTTGAATTAACTTGAATTAACTCGATTTACCACACCTTGCACATGACCGCATTCCCACCCACCCGCCACCGCCCGCTCGCCCGCCGCTCGGTCTACGCACAAGTGCTGAAACACTGCCAGAACGGATGTCGAATACTGTACGCCGCATCCCGTGTGTCGTTTCATTCGCATTCATTTCGGCCGAACATCAGGTGGCCCAGCTACACATGGTCCGCTGTGGGCGATTCGTCGTTATCTTCGTCTTTCGACCAGCTGATTTTTCATCAGAAGAGCTTCGGTATCCCCGCATCTTTGTAGGACAACGATTATCGTTCTGTAAGCTATTCTTAACGGAAGAACTCAATGGCATCGTACCTGACCGAGTGGCACTGTCGCCGTACTTGCTCCCCATGTCAGTTACTGGGGCCACAATTTGTCTTCCGACCGCGGTTTACACTCACCTGGCGTAATTCACAGCATTCGGGTGCACTTGGCCCCTTCTCAAGTTGAAATTGACAAATCATCTACTTCATCATCTCCACCAGTTGATACGGTGGTATAAGTAGCATAAGAACAGACAGTACCAGGCTTCAACCAATGTCAGAATGCGGAGTCATAAACTCGGTCGTTCATAGGCGTATAGCGGAGATGCATGAAGAGAGTGTTAAGGAATGCTAGTAGAGTACTAACCGAATCGCTCGTAGCTACTCATTCTTGCCATCTAAGCACAGGAAGTGAATCTGACGCGGCAAAGGAGCGGGGATAACTACACTATATTCCAGCGTTCTGCAAAGCCTAGCAGAGGCTTGCAAGGTGTGTGCGCAGCATACGAATCTGACTGCAGTCTGGCGAGGTATGAGGATCGGTTATACAACGCTTTGAATCCCTTGCATGTCTTAAAGTGCGGCGCGTAGGCGCGACTAGCCTTGCCATCTACCCACTAGCCGTAGAAGCGTCGGCAATAATCTGTGCCTGTCGGAATACTGGAATGGAGTTCGAGAAGGATGAGCAAGCCCCTGGACGAAGGTGAGCGGAGACAGGACGGGGACAGTCGACTCATTCACTAGTAGGACGCGGAGCGCTGACGCATAGTCACTCTTGGAACATGGTGTATCTTTTGACCACTTTTAAAGCCTCGGATATGCCATCATACAACTTACTGTCCAAGGACACCATATCGAGATGCACCGTCCTGAACAGCCGTCAGGCACTGCAAGGAGGCTTCCATTGCAGTCGATCACAGGTGACACTACATGCGGCAGATAGTCCAGGTACTCAGGCTCAACGCGCTAGCAGGCAAGGCGTTTATCAGTGACTCTACCCGGCATCAAAAGCGAGTCTATACGGCGGGCTCTCCCAGCCGATGGGTAAGCACATCGTTACGACGGCTGTCCGACTAGATAGCTATGCGGCGTTGCTATTGGCGCGACTTGCATGTTAGTATGTTTGTATGTACTGAATAGCTCAGGTCTTTTGCTATTCCTTTGGCGCAATGACGACGACCTTGGACAAGTTTGGAGCTTGGCGTGCTATACGCTGTGATTGGTCAGACCAGTCTGGCGGCAGCGTATAAAGCTTACAAAAATATCTCTACCAGTGAACGGCCGGAGACGTTATTATTGCTCACGGATATCAGCGGCAGCATGCGATCTAACTTGAACAGATGGATCGTATAGCATTACACCATCAGCAACCCGCCGTACTGAAGACGAGGTATTAGCATCTGTTCGTAACAATCTGAACGCCAGGTAGCTAGCGCTGAGTCCCATTTTCCCTGCCTATGACGGTAGTCGGAGTAACAGCTGACAAAGTGCGGCCCTTGGCCTGTCGCTCAGCATCAGATCTATACAGGTTGCGACATCGGCAGCTATTCAAGCAGGCGCCACTGGCATATGAGCAACGGTTCAGTAAATAAGCAACGCACGGCATGAGTCTGTCAGAGCGCGCACCTGGCATAATCACGATGCCGAGCGGCCACAATGACCGTATAACGGCAGGCTTTTCACGATTTCTACGGGGCCGAGCTGGATACCGCCATCGCGGGAAAGATCAGAGCCGACTTCCAATTCTATCACACTCGAAGTGCTGGAAGGTATTGCTGACCTGAGATGAACGCTCGTCACATTTGCAGAACAGAGACGTATATTGAACTGCTCGACACTTACCCCAAGTCGTCAAGGCTGGAGGGGCGCAAGGACGCTGTCTATCATTGCTATCCTCCTAACTGGATTAGATTTGCCCTTTTGACTGACCGACGGTCAATTTACCCTGGATGATGCTGACGGCTTGTTATCGGCAGAAGCACATTTCGGCAGGCCAAGGAATTAATGATGATTTTTCCATCAGCGCTACTGGACTTTGCGTCCACTCCAACCCCACCCGGCTGGGCAGCTCCGAGATTGTTCTTTTGCCTCATTGCGTCCTGCAGGCGCGGGAGCCTCATGCAGCCTATGTCATAGGGCGTGTACAATGTCTGGCTTTCCGAGCAGTTCTGCTGGCTCGAGAAAAGACTCTCAGGTTTACATTGACCGCATCTTCTGTGTAAATGGGATGGTCAGTCAACAATCATCATGGCGCCTTGAGCACAGCAAGAGTTGTCGATTCTGACATCCCGCTTGCCCACTATCCGCCAATGAATGCGCCTCCCTCGCGCTGTCGCGCTGAAACAGCAATTTATTTCTCATGTGCTCCAAGACGCATGGCCAGATCGAGGTCTGCGGCTAGGCACAACTCAGCTGGACCGGGTCGATTCGAAGCGAGCCTTCGCGCATTATCCCCGGGCGCCCCGCCGAGACCTGCGACAATATAATGTTGAACGTCAGAATAAAAAGGCCAGCCGCCCGTAAACTTGAAGGTTGCTTGCCCAGCCGTCACTCTTTGCGACCGTCACCCAAGGAAGATGCGCTTCGCCTCGTACCCGGCTATAGCCTTCGCTCTTTTGCTCCCGCTCGCGGGCTTAGCGACTTCCAGCAGCCTTACGCAGCGTGCGTTGCTCGATGTCTGTGCCAACGTCGATGCCGAGCTGCAAGTCGACCTCTTGGGCATCAAAGTGGTCGTAGGCCTCATTGGTAAGGCTCATGCGTGTTCTGCTTCATATTGCCACGGTCGCTGACGCGTCATCCGTGGAGTAAAGAGGTCTGTCTTTGTCTGTCGGTGCTCCCTACGTTCATTACGACGAACATCATTGCCGAGGCGGTGAGCTCAATGCATGTTACCACCATATTACTTACTGACTGTTTGGTGATAGGCTGTGGGCCTTGTCGGCGAAGCCTCTGTCTTGTCGGCGCTCACGGACTTGGTGCGTCCCTCCGCTGTCATGTATATCCCCGCACACTGATCGGCGTCTGTCATGCTAGGTGAATGACGCGGCGGACCACCAGTCGTGCACGTACCCAGACAACTCCAGCCCTTTCTGCGAGGCGGGCAATCCTTGCGGCTTCACCTGCAGCAACGGCTTCACGCCGGAGCCGGCCAAGAACCCCGACAGCTGCGTCTGCGAGGCGCCCAATACGGTTTGCAATGGCGTCTGCGGCGAGTTCAAGGGCTGCTCGAGCTCGAGCCCCAAGCGGCGCGACCCACAGCTGCGCAAGCGCGCCGTCTGCGAGGATGGTCTGACTCCCTGTGGTGTGTATGGCTGGCAAGGCCAACGCTCTTCCCAGGCATGGGAGTGCGTCGACACCACGTCGGACCTCGAGAGCTGTACGTCCTTCGTTTCATAACCTGCGCTTTGGATGTTAGCAGCTCATGCGCTCATTCCACAGGTGGTGGCTGCGCGGTCCCGTTGCACTACGCCTCTCCTCACGGCATTGATTGCACGGCACTCCCTGGTGTGGCGGATGTCTCTTGCAACTTCGGATCCTGCGTCGTCCACCGCTGCCTCCCTGGCTACCAGGTGTCTCTGGACGGCACATTCTGTCTCCGTGCTCGCCATGCCGCTCAGATCAACGAGCAGGAGGACGCTGCTGCCTACGGTCTTGAGCACATTCCGCTCAAAGTTTGATAATCTAGGAGTAAATTAGCTGTATCGGATATCCCATAGACTCTTCTTACCTTCAAATCCCTTAGTCTGGCTTTCGTGACGGGTTGTGGCGCTGTAACATGGACCTTTGGCCTCATGCGCTCTGCCAGTGTCTTATTACCAGAAAACATATCATGGAATGAATATACTGTTGCGCTCATCTACGCATCGCATGAGATAGATCGCGGTGAGATATCGGTGTCATGATGGTCTGATGAGACAAGATGCTGACAGTCAGATGAGGAAAGTGAGGAGGTTCAGCGGCGCCATCGCTCGGGCCGCCAGCTCAACTGTGCCAAGTACTGTCGCGGTCGAGGTGGCCCATATACTTGGCTCTCAGTTCCCAACACTATCCTCGTGATGGCAACTAACGGTACAGCGACGAACACTCAGCAAGGCAATGTTATGCCTCTAGACATCGACCCCATCTGGACGTCGAGCCGCACAGCGCGGCAGATTTACGCTCTTGGGGAGGTCGAGAAGGTACGAACGGGACTCTGACGAGCGGGTCTATACTCATTGATAAGCATCATACAGGATATCAGTCGTCTGTTGTCACTAGCAGCAACATCGATGTCGCTGCTAACGCTGCCACAGACAGATGAGCCCGACGACGACCTACCAGAGGGCGGGGAACGATCTGAACAGTTCGTCGAGAAGGCAAACGAGTACTTCCAAACACTTGATGTACGCTCTGTTCAGTGTACCATCTGTGGATCGATACCAATGTCTGTGACCACTGATATAATGTGATCGCAGGATATTCACATTGCTATCCGTTCTTCGCTTGCGCACATTCGCCAGTCGCGAATCGCGCCTTCTGCGATCAATGCGCCACCGCCTGGCGTAGTCCCTCCTTCTCTCGGTGTAGGTATCCCTACGGCAGATGGCGATCCAGCTACAGGCGGCCGTGGCCTACAGGAAGCGCGGATTGAGCTGCAATCGTGGCGCGACATTCTTACGTCGCTAGAACAGCTCAAGGCGGCTCGTGAGCGGGAGAAGGCACAGAAACAACAGCAGTCGCAAACACAGTCCGAGGTCCAGTCACAGCTCGTGCAATCACCGATGCAAGAATGATGCTGGTGACTGAAGGATAATGGTCTGGCAGACTATGCTCACGGACTCGTACGGGTACAGTAAGTGGTATCCTCTTTCTTCCCTCCTATACTTGTCTTGATGCTAGACACTGACCTCCTCGATGATCTCTTGCGCAGCTGCCAGCTCCGGCGCGTCCTTCAAGGCCGGGTTCTTCTCCGCAGCGAGCTTTACGTGCACAACGCATTTACGCCATTGGCAAGGACGGTGACGGTACGTCAGGGAAGCGGCTTGGAGGAAGGGACTGTGAGACGCACAACGGTATCGCGCAGCTCCTGCACGGTGGTGCCTAGACGGCTCGCGCTATCCGCGATCATCTTCTGCGTCTCTTCCAGCATGCGACGCTTGACGGGCGGAATAGGAGCGAAGCATGATTCAACGATGCAAGGGGGATTTCGAAATTAGTGTCGGGCTCAGACAGGGCGAGAATGGAAGACGTACGGCGTTCTTTATATCCCATTCCTCTGCACCGTCCGCTAGGAACTTGTCCAGCGCACGCTTGAGGTCTTCCTCCTCCGTCTGATAGGACCTGTGCTCCTTCGAGAGTCTGTCACGAATACATTGTGGGAGTAGGTCGATGTGAGATAGACATTGAACAGACGTAAGGCGGGAGAGCTCGGCGCGTACCGTTTGGCGGCGCCAGTCTTGATCTTGAGCTGCCGGCGCAAAGCCGCGGTTGGGTCGCTACTCATCGTGTCGTCTTCGTTACTTGAGGAGCGTTGTTCAGCGACACAGATATGCGTCCTCTAGACAATCCAGCGAAGAAATGGTGCAATGCAAAGAGTATAAGTTGAAAAGACGCCCCACTTGCTGCTATAAGTCTCAGAATTTACAGCGGAAGTCCGAGTTCGGACTTGTGCAAAAAGCGCAATCGATAACGTTGACGCGCCGTCGTGGTCACCGCGACTGTCGTCCGCGCGACGTCCACCAGCGGTGGAACTGTTTTCTGGGTTGCCTCCTGTTGTCTTCTTCCTTTTCTCATAGACCGGAGCTATGATGAGTGATCAAAAGCCCCTGATTACTGCCGAGACAAAGATCAAGTTCGCCGCTCGCATAGATCTCTGCCGGGCTTTGTTCTGACTTGGTCTCATAGAGTCAGCTCTACGCTAGACAAGTCTGTGGGCAAGAAGAATCTCGTAGATGGTGATCCGGCGACGTGCTGGACGTCTCAGCAGGTAAGGACTAGCTTTGTCGAATGCGATCACCTTCGAATGGACTATCTTCCTTCAGGGCATACCGCAATTCGTGCAGTTGACGTTTCCTACGTCGGTTGTCCCAAGACAAGTTGCCCTCACATTCCAGGGAGGCTTCGTGGGCACAAGATGTTCTATTCAAGTATTGCCGTCTGAGGCTGTTGACGGGAAGGGGGAATGGCATACGATATCTCACATATATCCGGAAGATGTCAACCGCAAGCAGACCTTTGATATCTTATCCGAGCAGTTAGACTCGTTGAGAGATGGAATCAGGTATATGAAGATTATCTTCGAGGAGAGCTCAGACTTCTTCGGGAGGATAACTGTGTATGATCTGCAAATCGAGGGGCACGCAGTCGAGACTTCGGGTCAGCCTCGGTACGTCTGGACATTGCCAGCTCTCATTCTGGAGGTCTAATTATTCCGCACTGTCATCGCCACTCTGCGGTGACTATCTTTGCTCCCATATTCATAGCAGGCCGCAGCTTCATTAAACGCAGTGCGCCAGGCAAAGCCGATCACAGTCAATCACGGAAGGGTTGATTCACTGCAGGAGAACCTCCGGCTCTCTCGATAGCACGCAGGCTTACAAGTGCGCACGTTCTCGCACGGTATCGAATGCTACGTCGCTAGTGTATGTATCATTTGCATCCTTGCCTTGGCGAAGATATACGAGTCAGATGACGCATTTCATCTGGATCCTATGCTAATACTTAGGGTATTGACCTGCGGATGCCCATATATGCAGCGCTATATTTCTAACGGTCCAGAGTCTCCGGTTGCTACTGTCTGAAGATCGTAACTTATGTCATCCTTCGTATCATTTCCGTGCTCTTCGTTAATCGTTCTTGAGGTGTGTTAACGATATGTAATGCTCCGCAGTATCTTTCTAACCAGCGATAATAACCTGATACGCCTGTTCTTGGCTGTATGCCACCCTCCGGACTGGGCTTCAAGTTATCCGTGCGCCAATGTACAGCTCTGTGCAAGGATGGAAAAATTGGCACCTATAGTCTGATATTCGTTCTGCTGGGTGTTCAGACACACCCACAATTGTTACACAAGAATTTCATGCTCATAAGTCATGAGAAACTCTGAACTGGGCACCTACTCGCGCCTGCGGAATCGCTGTTGGACTCTAGTCTTGTCACTAACTATTCTTCTGCCCATTTTGCTGATGTCACACTCACGGTCCACCCTCTCCCCGATGCAGCTCGTAAAGACCACTACAAGTTCCGTCAAGTGTGCATCTTGCCCGCAGGATGCCACTTCCGGTATCTGCCGGTCATCACGGGCTTCCAGGCGGTGCGATCTGATGGGTCCTTCCACCTGACTCCCGAGATTCTAGTCTCAGTCTTGCGATCCATTACGAGACTCAACGGCTGTCGTACACCATATGCTGCAGATCTAGCAAGAAAAAATACTTGACGCCAGAGCTTCGACTGCTGACGCCAACAGAAGACTTGTGGTATCCCTAGCCTGTCCTTCATTCGCAAGATTTGTTCCGATTACGTATGAGTCAGCTTGAGTCAGTTCGTCCAGACTCGTCACAATGAATCAGGCATTTACTGTGAAGTTACAGCTACCCTTGAGCCATCCCACCTTAGTCTTTCTCGCTGGCAGTACGCGATGCTCGATCAAATTGCCGCTGAGCTGCTTCTCAAGATCGCTGTCCTTTTGGACTTACGAACTGTCTTGCGATGCAGGCAGGTGAGGGCGGATTGACAATGTGCGATCGTATTTGCTGACGCGTCCCTGGTCAGACTTGCCGACGGCTCCGTGAAATCCTGGACGGCAACATGACCATACAATACCGAATTCAACTTGCACTAGCAGGCCTCGATGATGCGCCACACGCTGGAATGAGCGTCGCTGAACGTCTGGAAAAGCTAAGGATTCACCAGCGCGTTTGGGCAGAACTCGACGCGAGAGAGATATTCTCACAGACCACGGAGAACGGTGTGCACATCGTTGTGTTCCCCCATGCGGGAATATGGGTACATACAGAGGACGGCTCGCCCAGTTCTCTGTGGTTACACCGAATTCCTTCAACTATTCGGGGAATCCCTCCCGGGACGTGGAAGTTCGAGGACGTCGGCTTCGAGACGGATATCAACCGATTGTTCGTCGACCCTGCCCAAGATCTGCTGGTTGCTATAGAACGTGCAGATGCTATGTAAGTCCACAATATGCGTGTGCACTTGCGCGTATACTAAACAATTTGAAGACATTGGCAACAGTTCAGTCGGGTCCACCTGCTGTCTTTATCGTCTGGTACTTGTCACCCATCTACGCGAGGGCCCATTTCCACGCATGACGAACTCCCCGGTAGATTTGCACAGCATAAGATCTTCGGTGTGCAGGGGGCATACCTAGGGCTCTATACCAACCATGCTTCGCCATATTATGGCCATACTGATGTCATCATTTTGAATTGGATGACAGGAGCTATCCACCTTGTGAGTGAGATCCTGTGTGCCGCTGTACCACGTCGATAACACAATTGACAAATAGTGGTTGTGTGGCTTCCTCGACGTTAACTGCGTCTTTCTCCCAAATCACTTTGTCCTCGTCTTAAGCGCTGAATACGGGCAAGACATCGAGGCGTACTACACGCAACCATATCTGATGGTTTTCGATTACGTGCACGGCTCTGGAAAGCAGACGGACTGCAGCTCGGTGCAGTACATCTGCAAGTTTCTCTACCCGACATTCAAGGACGATATCGGGATGTCTGACTTCGCTCTATCCCTGTCGGGGACGAACCAAGACACATCGTATACGTCAGAGCATCAAGTCCCTTTCTTGACTTCAGCGGAGGAGACGCTGGTCACGATCTCTATGGACCTATGGACAGTCTGGAAGAGCTGTCTCTCGGATGTGATTGACAACATCACACACGTTGTACCTGCGTCGACTTTCATGCGTTATGCGCAGGCGTACGACCGACTGACGGTCGTATATGAATGGGGCCAGTGGAGCACCCAAACCTTCATGTTGCGGGTCGACAAAGAATCCTGCCATTTTGCTTGGGGCTCGAAGCTGATGACATGTAGTAAGTGGGGCCCGCAAAAGGGATTGCGGTCCTACGAGTTCAATCAATGCAGCGTTCAAGTATCGATGCTCCCGGGATACCACTGACAGACATGACACAGAGAATCTATTCGTTAATTCTGACTTCAGTGTGAAGGACGTCTTCGGAGACAGAGTGACGATACCCCTTCTCTGTCTGGAGAAAATATACAGGGAGAAGCATTCAACGGAGGACGGGGAGCAATTGCGAGAGTTTTTCCTGACCGAAGACTCGATCATTCTATTGATTCGGGTGAGTATTCTGCGTGAACTATTTCGGCGTGACTCTGATACATGGCGCATTTTGCAAAGAAAGGGGATACAGATGAATACGTAATATCAACATTCTGATGTCATCTTAGCACGCTTTCAGAGCTCTGCCAGTGTAGTATAGCAATTATTCATTGACAAGGACACGTTTGAAGCAACAGAGAGAACGGTAACGTGATGACCCAAGATGTTCTCTGACAAGTACACAGCCTCTTGAACATGCTGCAAGAATAGACCATTGAGTAGTGTATGGAGCTTCCACGTTCTAAGATGACTGCCAAAACAACTGGGTACTGCCCTGGAAACCACCATCAATAAATCGTACAGGATTATATCCTTCTGTATTGCGTCTTCAATCTGCTATGGTGGAACGAATTCATGTCCCGCAGTAGAAGTGATGTTGGGATATCCAGCTGTTCACACCTTGCAAAATCTCAAAGAGCTTGCGTCAATCATAGGAGCTGTAAAGTGGTTCCTAGATCTCCGCAAGGTACAGGTGATAATCTACTTGCTCACCGAGGATCTCGGAGAGTTGCAATGGATGAGGCGTGGACTTCCCACCACGTTCTGCTTGCTGAAAGAGAGCAATATTGTACTCGACTTGGATGGTAAGTTCTATTGAAGAAAAGCCTATATGCATCTTTGACATGCATCTGAACTAGTGTCTAATAATACAACTTGACGAAGTAGCGTCGGCCAACAAGTCGCATAATCTGTAGGGGTACATTCAGGTTGATGATCGGATAGCAGGGAATTTGAGGTCACATGGGAAAGATTCAAAATGATTCACTTTGACAATGTACGCGTTGCTAGGATAATCCATGTTGTCATAAAAGTAGGGACTGCGCATACCAGTGCTTACTCTACCTTACCTCTATCAGAACCAGGCAGGTCTTCTCCAATCGTTACCGGCGTGCACTTTTTAACTGCTCGTCCCCTAGATACAGTGTCTGGTTCGAGACTAGGAAGGAAGCCATATTCGACATGGCTTCTTTCGGTAGACATCGATATTCAACATTCAATCTTCAGTGCACTTGATCGAACAAATGCAGTCGGTGGCGGCTTGCTAGCCGCCAATAACGTGCCCGGAGCAGTTCGTGCAGTTTCGCACTCCAGAGCAAACGAAGACATCAATAGCGAGCAGACAGCAGTAATTGTACAGGATCACACTAGTACTACGCAGCTACATCGCGTGCACCAGAGATCGCAGGCACAAGTCCTCAGTGCCATCAATCGAACAGATTTTAGCCTAGTTGCGCGTTGTTGGCTGCCTACTAGTCACCGAATAGTGTGCCCGGAGCAGTCACGCAATTTCGAACTCCAGAGCAAACGAAAGCATCGATAGCAAGCAGACGGCAGGCATTGTACAGGATCAAACTAGTACTACAGCTACAACGCGCGCACCAGAGCTCGCGGGCGCAAGGGGAGGTATAGTACAGCAGCAGTACAAGCACGCCGCCGCCACTTCGACGCGGGCATAGAGGCATATGTACGGTCGGGCGGAACGGGGCACGCCGCCACGCATCAACGTCTTCGGGGCGTCGCGTCCACACCCTCGTCGACCACCATCGCGCGTCAGTTCCACCGGTCGGTCCTGAACATCAGAGCAGTGGCGCACTGCGGCCTGCAAGCAGACCGCATCGCACACTTCATCCATCGCTGCAACGCGGGTTGAACCCACGCGCGTGGCTGGCACGCGCGGCGGGGAACGGGCGGAGCGGGGGCGAAGGCGAAGCGCCACTGGGAACTGGGGCTCGAAGACGACACGACGGGCGTGGGCGGGATGGCGGGAGAAGGAGTCTTGAAGGACGAGACGAGACGGATGAGCGCGCACTGGGCGCGGGGGGCTTCCTGGCGGGGAGGGAGGAGCGGACGGGAGAGCATGGGCATAGACTCGGGGGTGCACGGTGGTGCCGGCGTCGAGAACAAACGAGTGCGGACAGCGGGTCCATGCGCGGGCGGGCAAGCAGCGACGGCGCGGCGCGGACCACAGCGAAGTGGTGCGCCTGTCGGCGAATCGCGTAGGCGACTCGAGCCTCCTGCAGTCGCGGCGCGTGCTGCGCGGATGGGTGTGGGATTCGAGGATGCTGTCGGTTCTCCGGCGGTCCGAGCTGGCTGGACCGCCGCGCGGCGCGGCCGCGAGACGTGCCGGCCTGGCGTGCGTCGCGGACGCACGACCAGCCGTGTGCACCGCCCACGAGGGTACGTGAGTAAGTGCGGTAGTGATGGAATCCGTGGTAGTCCGTGAGAGTCAAGGCGGAGATGGAGGGAAGGGGACGCGGGGATGTGGATAGGGATGTATGCGTGTGCAAATGCGGGGAATAAAGAGAATAAAAATGCGTAAGTGCGTAAGAACGTAATGTGCGGATGTCCGTGTGCTAGGGCACCTGCGTCCAGGCAGGTAGACTCGTGCGGGGCGTAATCAATCTGTACGGGCGTGAACGAAAGAGGGGACGAGACCAGACTGCTCGGCGACGAGTTTTTGCGACGGTGCATATGCGTCGCGCTCAGAACGTCGGCTGTTGCGGCATCTGCTGCTGCTGGGCAGCAGCGACGGCGGATGCAGCGGCGGCGTGGCGCTGCTCGGCGGTGCCGAGCATGAGCGCCTCGTTGACATGCCGGAGCCTCTGGGTCTCTTGCTCCGCCTGGCTGAGGCGGGTCTGGAGCTGCTGCTGGGTCATCTCGAGGTAGCGGATATGGGTCGTGGCACGGTCAAGGAGGGAGACCTTGCTGCTCTTCTGGTTCGACACGGGGAGCGCATCCTTGAGGCGGCGGTAGCCGTCGCGGAGCTCGTCGCGGCGACGCTGCTCGGACTCGATGCGTTGCCGGCGGATTTCCTCGCGGCGGACGTCGTTGCTGAGCGACGGGCCGGACGGGTTGAACTCCTCGTCGTCGTCGCTGATGAAGTCGTCAGCGCCGCTGGCACCGGTGTTAGCACGGGCGCGCTTCTTGGCCTGCGCGCGGGTAGCGGCACGGGCGAGGGGCGCGGGGCCGAGCGGGTTGAATCGGTGCGAGCGCGGGACGGCGGCGAGGGAGCCGGGCGGCACGCCCTGGCTGGCGGCGAGCGGGCCGGGCGAGTGGGTGCCGGAGCCGCGGCGGGAGCGCGTAGAGCCGGAGTCCGAGGAGAGCTCGCCGGCCGAGAGCGCACCGGGGTAGATGCCGGGGGGAGTGAACGGCCGGGCAGGGACGCCCATCGGGTATGTCGGCGCGGAGCCGTACGTGTACTCGCTCAATGTGGTCGGCAGGTTGAGCGACCCGAAATTGAGATGGGGCGACGAGCCGGGCACTGCCGAACGCGGCGTTGAGTGAGTCATCGCGATGGAATAGAAGCAGCGGGACTTACAGCCCATGGAGACACCGAGAGGCGAGTGCGGGTACTGGAGGTAGTCCAGACCCGACAGCGTGTCGAAGTAGTTGGGGCCGGTGGTGTCCATGAAGTCGGTGGGCTTGTTGTGGTCGGCGAGGACGTTCTCGAGGTGGGCGGTCTCCATTGCAGCAGAGAAGGGCGGATAGAAGACGGGAGGGGTCGTGAGGGTGGCGTACAGATACGATTAAAGAGTCTAGCCGGATGCCTGCAAACGAAGGTAAGTGCTTGTGCGTTGCCCGAGCTGGCTATCGAGCGCACCTTAAGGAAGCACGGGAGCGTGGTGCCTAAGCACAGGAGGGAAGGGCCGGAGCGGTCGGAGGCGGAGAGGGAGGGGTGGGGAGAAGGGAAGGGAGGAGAGGCTAGTTATAGGTTTCCCGAGCGGACAGGGCGGAGGTGGGATTTCCAGGCTCTGCTACTCCCCTGCGAGCCACATCAGCCTCGTGCCCGCAGACGCGCAATGTCTTCAGAGCCGGTGTTCGCAGCGGTGGCGGAGGTCTCTGCTTCCCTTCCAGCACTTCCTATTCCAGCAGGCGGCGTCACCAGCGAGCCCAAACTTTCACAGCCGTTTTTGCTTCCGCGGCGATTCTCCCTGCGAATGATTGACGCTCCCCGCTGCCCTCCAATGGGCATCCCCGCTGCCCAGTCCTCCGAGAGCCCTCCAACTTTCTCCGGCAAAATTCGCGATAGAACGCTCTCGGAATCCTCACCAATCCACCGCAACGTAAGCCCAGCCCGCTGATACGCAAGCGGGATCCCACAGAGCCATCTGCGCACTCGCCGTTTTCATTTTACGTGTCCAGCCCGGCCGGTCCATCGATCCCCCGCACACCTTATCGCCCCCCCCGCATCGCCTCCGGGCCTGATTCCGAGCCCTGTCCCATCTCGTCCTGCTCTCTCGTTCCCGCTCTTCCCTTCCCTGCACCTACCATATCCCCTCGCGCCCATCCGCGTACCGCATTCAGGCTGCCCTCCCCAACTTTGCGGGCGATCTGCCCATCGCAGCGCGCGCCAGCACCAGCCCCGCGCGGAAGCTCGCGGGCTGCGCCGCCTCCCATGCCAGGACGCCAGAAATGGCGCATCTCGCTCCCATCGCGCAGCGTTGTTTCGTTCATTTCCGGCTGGTCACGCTGGGCCCTTCACTTCATCTCGCTAGCCCGGGCTCCGCACCCGTTTTCTGTTCTCGTTTTCGGTGCTCGGTGCTCTCGGGCTGGGGGTCTCCTCCCACCCGCGACTTGCGCGAAGGTTGTTCGATCGCTGCTCCGATCAGTGGACCACGACCCTGCGCTAAGCTGGAGACTTTCTTCCCCTTTTGCGCCGTTCTGTCCCCCTCTGCCGCCGAGCCCTTCACTCGCGCGCGCAAAAACACAAACACATGTGCATTGCGGGAGACCTTGTTTCGCTCCTACAACTCCCAGCCCTCCTTTGCGGTTTATTCCCCGGTCCATTGTGCCACCGAAATGAGTCTCCCCTTGAGCTGAACTGACCGCGTCCTTCTCCCAACTCGAGCACAAGCCGAATTCACACCGGTTCGGAGCATCCGATCCCTGGTTCTCGCAACGTTGCGTCACTTGACTTCCTCTCAGCAAGCGCTACGCTTCCCGTGCGTGCGAGGCGCCGAGAGAGGCACCTCGACTGTTATTTTCGCCCGTTCGTTGTCCGCATCTCTCCGTGTCTTCGACGGGCAACTGCCGCTGCTCGTGTGCGTTTATACTCAGCGAGCGCCGCGCAGGTTGGTGGACAGATAGCCCCGTATGTGCGCAGCGAGCTCGTGCGCCTCTGGGTGAATCGCGCGCTTACTGGCCGCTTCCCGCGTCTGCTCGTTCCTTCTTGTGTCTTGCGCGCTGACATTATCGCCCGGGATGGGCAGGTGCGCTTGTAGAGGCTTCCAGCAACAAAGCTTCTGGCTCGGTGCACGCCACGGCTGGAGCGCGGACGTCGAAGTTTGCACAATACAATAAGACGCGCCCACGCCGAGCATGTGCCGATGGCCGACGGTAAGGTTTGAGTTCCCGGATACGTACGAGAAGCCTTCAGAGTATGAGTCAATTTCAGGTGGACCCACTGCAGGGAAGTAGAATCAGGCACGAATATCAGTGTCTGTGGCGCGAAACGCCAAACAAGAAACAGAAAAGACAATAAGTCAGTCGTAAGCGTAACGGTCGTCAGACATAGTTGTAACAGATCGTGAGCAAGTCGTGAGTGGGCGTAACGTGGGGAGACACAAGCAGAACAGGATAGAACGCAGGAGAACAGGAACGCAGCAAACAGAACCGAAACGTAGTTCTTGAGTGACGCAGAGCTAAGCGAAGGGGATCTGTACGGCATGGTATCTCGGATCTACAGCCTCGGCCTTGAAGGCTCGGAGGCTCGGATACGAATACGGCGGGCGGAGAGTGAGGAACGACGGACAGCTCGGGCAGATGGCAGATAGAGACGCAGAGGGCAGCGGGCGAAATGAATGACGCGAGGCAGATGCGAAATGAAAGGCTCCGCGCCAATTGCGCGCGCGCGCAGGCTCACGCTTTGTAATACCCTGTACATCGTCGTCAGCGAAAACAGCTCAATTGATACCATAGGCGTAGATAGAATGAATCAAAGGAATGTTCGAGCAGCGCGTATCGATGGCGTATTACGAATCAAAAGAGAAAATCACAATTTGCGATCGCAGTTGGGTGGATGATAGATTATGGAGCATAAAATAAAGGGGGATTCACTTGGCCTGCGGAAGTGAAAGTGGTGGGCCAAAGTGGGTGCGAGTGCGACAGGGCGCTGCGTATTGTACTGCTGCCGACAAGGATCACGAATAGACACCGGATCCCAAAAGGCAGAGTACAGCGGAGCAAGATGAGGTATGGAGCACACGTGGGGATGAAGTGAAACAGGGGGACAGAACATCGCATATCCGAGGAGTAATAAACGCAGCGGATCAAGTGAATTACGGAGTGACAAAGGGTATATGGATGAAGACAAGAAGAGAAATGCGGACGTACCACCGCCGAACGGCCCTTGCATGTTCTGGTAGTGCTGCAGGCGCTTCTGGTACCTCCACACGAGGAAGAACATGTACAGCTATGTGCGAAATCATTGACCGACGTAACTCGGCTTATACGCGGCGAAACACACCTGGAATACTAAATCCACAATGAGACCGCCGATGAAGGCGGCGTATATGCTTGAGAAGCCCGCAGTGCAAAAGCCGGAGGGGAATGACGTTGATCCGCCGTATCCCGCGGCTGCAGATGCTGTCCAGAGTTGTCCACCGTTCTCACACTCCCATGCGATGTTCGATTTCCTGCAGCACAAGCGAACGTCAGAAATAGCGGGAGATATAGCAGCGGTCAGGACGCACCCTCTCTGGAGCTCTACAATCATGATGATGGCACGCACGGCCGAGATGACGATGACGAAGGGCCAAATGAGCTTGGACACACGTGTCCACAGGAATGAACGCTATTGAACGTGCGAGTGAATACGCGAAAGCAGGGCATGTGAGGAGGGACGTACGTTGGAGAGGGCGATCACACTGATGGCCGCGGTTGCTCCGATGGCGAGGGCTATTCCACCATAGATCTGCCTGTATGCGGTCTCGGTCAGTGTATCTGCAGCTTTAAAAAATGTGGGACGTACCACTCGGGGAAGACGAAGAAGAGGTATTGGCCCCATTCAAGAAGGAACACTCCACCAGCGATACTATAGAGCTGGAGTCGGAAAGCATATAGTCAGTCCACAAACAAATCAAAATCAGCAGACAACGTACGGCTATGATAACGCCCCATGCCATAGCACCAGCACGCTAAGGGTACATATTTCGTTCAACAGATCGTTTGCTATGATTCGGGCAACCCCAAGACGTACGAGAGGGAGCAGGAGCAAGCAGTTGTCGCACCTGTGGCATTATGCAAAAGCCACAACGTAAGCATGCACCGCCCTCGTAGCGCCTGCAGACAAAATCACGCACCACATGTTTCAAGTTCTCGTCGTTTTCCGATACAACAGGGTATATGCAGAATCAAATGTCGTCCAGATCCCTCTTGAGTAGCTGGGTCGGGACTCGGGTCGCAGTAGCGCTAATGAAAAACGACAGGCAGGTATCGTCCTCGTACACAGATCGTAAATAACAATTAAATTTTCTGAAGAGGCGACACCGAGAGCTAGCACTGCTGCTGGCCGAGCGGGGGGAGGAGGGAGGGAGGGAACGTGGGCCGCGTCGAGGAGACGTCGCACGCGAAGCTCCGTCACGCGTGCCGCGACTCCCGCCCCTGTCACACACCACGCCCTGACGTCACTTCCCTGCAGATCTTGGTGCGTAACAGTTACAAACGTGACTCAGTCGCGTCGCACATCGTAGACGCCCGGCGTCGTGACCGGTGGCTGCCAGCGCGCCAGGCCAGGGCATGCCCTGCTACGCCTCTCGCAGCCTCTCGCAGTGGCACTGCTCCTTTAGCACTTTCTCCCTTGCTATATCTTGTCTTTACCGTCTTCGCGTTCTCATATGTTTTGTGAAGAAATAGAACGGACAAGTCGTACCGCGAACGCGGTGTGCACGATGCCCTTATCGATGGCGAAGACACTTGGCATGCGCTCGAGAGACGATCGCGGGAACAGGCCAGCGATGCGGTGCGCTCCTGCGCAGTGCGGACGAACCGTGCGGATCCCTGGTGAGGACTATTGCGGCAGCGCTGAATTTGCCGGACTAGAAGTCGAATTTAAAGCGATAAGCGTGGTGCGCTGGAGCACGTTCTGGATCTCTTGCAGTATCACCGATATTAGCTCGTCGTAGACTTGGATACTGACGCATATGGTCTCTTTGCCCACCTCTTGGAGTGGATCATCTCAATATGTCCAACATCTGGGCGCTATGACGAACTATTGACGACTCCTCTCGTAGCTGAACTGGGCTCTACTAGCGATACCCTTGTCGCGCTCTCGTCGTCGGTCTAGACGCCACGGTATAACGTCTGGGTGGATCCAGGGATGGAATTGGAGCGATCTTCCCAACGATCTCATGTGGATCTCAGGTCGGCCCGATTCTTCGCTGCAATTGCTTACCGAGAATAGCCACTCGTTACACGAGTCGCAATATTTCCGCTTCGTTGGCTGGCGTGGACAGATCTCGGGCGCTGTACAAATCGTGATCATCGTGCGCGTATACAGCTTGGTGACGCCACATCTCGCGGATGCTGTTGACGCGCTCGGGAATATTCTGTTCGTCTCAACTTCCAAGTCTTTTCCGCCCTCTGAATAATAATCCTGATGCTCTTGGAACTGAAGATGTTCTGCCCCCAATCAAATCTACACCTCGTTGAATATGGGAAAACTAATGTGAAGTCGTAGAATCTCGCGGCCTTTCTCGGTGACACCGCCAATGCCTCATGGAGCCTAGAATTCCGTAATCAAGTATCGTCTCTTCTCGACAAAACACCCTATCCGAGCGCATTATACGGACAACTGAAGCGGCTACATTATTTTAATTATGAACTCGACACCACCCAACTTCCCAAGGCCAGGCTATCTAAAGCCAGACTTCTGTTTCCGAAGCAATCGGTTTGCCATGAGGCAGGCACCGCTGATCGCTGGCTCAAGAAGAGGGGACTTTGCTCAAGCTTCACCTATCAGTCTCCCCATCATCGGCGCTGCCTCGCGGTCCAAAGTGGACTTCCGAGCGGATATAGAACGCTCTAGCTCTATACTTTGCCTCTATCGTGTATCTAGATGTTTTTTTTACCACGTCGACACATGCCGACCTCTTCGTGCACCGAGCAGCACATCCTGCTCAGGGGCGAAGTTGACACCTTTGTGCGTGGGACGATCACGGACGCTGTAAAATCCTCAAATATCGGGGAAATATCCATCACTGCGGTTTCAACCTATCGCGGGTGCAAGAACATTTTGCCGATAGTTATCGTTGACTCGCTCAGTCTTTACAATGATCAAGGCGGTGGTCCTGCGAAGCGGTCTAGCTACCATATTGTTTTCAGTGCTAACGGAGAACGCGAAGATCAGGTTTTACCACCGCTTCTACTCCGATGGAAGTAAGTCTTAATCCCTTCCCGTTACCTGCGGTTGGGAAGTGCATCGACGGGGAAGGTTCTGGCACAAGAACTCCGTGAGTCACTATCGCCGACACAGCCCATTTCGACGTATGGCATATCGCATATTCAAATCAAAGGACTTTCTCTGACCTCAACCGTCAGTGTTCGTAGCATCTACGGCGGACAGACTCCCTCAACCTGGTATCCGTGATGCTGGACCACCAAGGCGGCCCGTGTCTTTCCGGGCTCTTCGCTCTTCGAGCGGTCCGTGAACGGAAGAATGTCCGTTCTGCGACAGACTCAAGACATTCCGGCGGTAGCTTCTCAAGACGATCTGTCTAGAAGATTGCTTGTCGTCACGATACTTCTTCGCACGACCGGGCCCCCCGGGACTCAGAGAAGACAAGTATTCATTTCTTCGAGGTCACCTGGGCTGCGAAGGTTCATGCTCTCGTGGCTTCCACCTTTCCAGACGAACGCAGGAAAAGCTCGACTCCGGTACGAACGTTCTGAAACAACATGCGGCTTTCATTAGCTTTGACCATCTTTGTACTCCTAAGTATCACGAGTTCATTTTTTGCTGGCGGTGCCCTCTGTCAAGCTCCGGAGCAATTACCGATGTTCTTATGCAGACGAAACTTCATGAAGTGGCTGGGGTAAATTCAGCTGGTACCTTGTCTTTCCAACTGTGGAGGCAACACAGTTGGGTGAGCACCGTAAGCCCCCTCATTTAACGCAACGTTCACTTCATAAACCTGCATAGCATCGGAACCCGGACCTAGAGGGCTCACAGCCTTCTCATGTGATTTGCCAGTACTCCTTTGAATGTTTCTCATACCCAGCGACCGGAATGTAGAAGGAAATCCGGGAGCACCGACGGAATATTTCTATCCAACGCTTTCACCGCCTTAGCTGCTCACTGAAAAGCCTCCGAATTCGCTGATAACGGCGGAACGCGAATTTTGTGCTGCGCGGACCGCAGGCCAGGTGTCGAAGGCTACTCCACGCATATCTACGCCACAAAGCCCCCCTTCGGTGATGGTCACATCTGAATCGAGGGCGCTCCTACATCCCATCTCGGACCTTGTCTGCGTTCCCACCGATCTGCTTCACTAGATACTCGATCGCGCGAGAAGGCTAATCATGCACTCCTTGCGAAGTCCTTCCATCGATGTACCAGTATCTCGTACGCGGAGGGGCCCTCCTGTTCAACATGGCTCTAGCGGCGTTGGCGAGCGGATTCGACGCCTTTCGCCAACACGAGGATATGGGCCTTGGAGCCGGGTTGCCCGCTTAGCGCTGTGATAGGCCTGCGTCTACCAGCGTCTACTCCCAGCTTCCTTCTGTACAACGAATTCGTTCTGGCGTTTCTGTTCTGGTGTCAATGTCGCCTTGGAGAGGTCACCTGCTGCACCAGCGGCATTCGCAGGTCGCGTGTTGACGTTCGATCTGACTACTGTGAGAGCATATTTTGGTTGCCGCCCGAATGTCTGGCTGTCGAGCTCAGGGAACCAGTGGTGCCAGCTTTCGCCTGATGCGGATGTTCTCAATGGCCTGCTCACTGACGAAGACAAGCAGAGATCCAACTTTCGTGAATTGTATCTCACCTACGCGTATGAAGGAAGGGGGGACACCATATATTGTATTTCCGACATTTCAGCGTAGTATCGACTTCGTCTCTGATCGCCGGCGTGCACGTTGGTACGTGCTGGCCAGCTTCCCATCCATTTCGAGTAGTAGATGTCGCGACCCGCTGTTGTGGGACGCTCTCTCCAGTCCCATGATTGACACGCTGTGCTCATCGGGTCGCACACTACCCGCAGCTTCGTGTCTCGGCCCAGTTTGCCACCTGTTCCTTGGCTACTCAGTGGCGCCCGCCAGGACATTGAAGGTGCACGGATGCAATTGCAATGTCGGCGTCTCGTGCCTACGGGCTCCGCAATATGGAATAGAGGTCACGGTTGCGGTAAGTGGCGGTTCTGTGGTGGTCCTTGGCTGATTGCTGTCGAGTACAGAACACATGCTGTCAAACCATCTCGCAACCGATTTCATACTTGACAGGGTCTTTTCGTCTAGACAATCCCTGCAGTCTGTCCATCTCATTCCAGGAGAGCCGCGCGGTCAGTGCGGTGAGACATCACGGGCGGCATTGTCGGCGCAGCATATGGTCCAACCCCCTGGTGCGTGTCCTATATTCAGCGTTCATCTACTGGTGCTGGCAAGTGACTAACGCGGTCCGGAAGTATCTTCTCACCTTGTTCTCCGTAACCTTCCGACCGCCGTCTTGCAGCTGAATGATCTGTCGACCAGAATCTAAGTTGACCTTCCTCTCAGGGAGATTGCGAGAGTCAGAGCTTGTCCCGTCCGATGGTCGGTGCACCTTTGAGCCTTACTGATGAACAAGGGCGCTGCATGCTTGTTCTGGGGGCGTGTTCTGGCTGGTGCGTGCTCTGGTCCTTCTCCGCTGCAATAAATGACCAAGCCGGCGCGTTTGAGACGAGAACACGCGTTAGGTTAGCTCCGGTGACGCTCTAGGTCCGGCGTTATGAGGGTGACCGAAGCTTTGTGCCTACGCTACTCAACGCCCGGCCCATTCAACTCTCCTGAGGTAACATGCACATAGGGGTTCTGATCCCATCATTTACTTTACATCTAGTCGCGGGGCAGCCAGCTTGTATTCAATCCCTAGACATGTCCCCCTGGCGGTCGTGCTGCTGCGCACGCGGTTCTTACGGGCGAAGAATCCCAATCCAGGTCCAGCTACCGCACGCCTATGTCCGCTTGGGCGTACCTGCTTGATATTGTGCGGTATGCCAAGACAACCGAACTAGCCCGTACCTCGGGTCAGTTCTAGCAAGCTCGAGTAACACACGATTCCCCCCCTCAACCCCCCGACGTCTCATCCGCTATACTCACAGCTGGAATCCAGAGAAGTCATCTTTGAGCGTCGCGCCAGCCCCACTATGCGCTGATGTGCTGATCTGCTTCTCGATGATCCTCCTGTCTGGAGGCGGTTATCAGACTCACAGGGTCGGCCCGCTGAGTACGAACTGTGCGGGAGATACGCTCTAACGGCACCGTACGAGGTATGATCTCTGCGTTCCATTGCCCAATGAGATAGTGGTACATATGTATCCGCGACAGGGGGCTGCGAGAATATGATGGAAGGACAAGCGACCGGGTACCGTAGCACTCTTTGTTCTACAAAAGATGACCGTTCTTGTGAGACCATAATTCAGGACAATACGCACAAGACGATAAGGGAAACGACCCTGCGAGCGTCGCGCTCAACGCGATAGCCGACGACAGCGTGTGACGGTCTCCTCACATGTCCGTGGAGGTGCGAGCGAGAGCAGCTATGTTACAGAGCCAGCGTCGTCCGATTCGCTCGGTCGACGAGATGTGGGCGATCGACGGGACCAATTCTCGGATTGAACGAGGGGGCACTGACTCCTAGCGTATGCACCAGCCTGCGGCTTCGAGCGGCAGGGCTTTCGCATTCAGAGTGGTCGGGGCGGAGATAGCAGGTCCGCAGCTGGCGAACGCGCCGGGCGTTACAGCCTCCGAGCACCTTCGGATCGACCGAGCGTCGATGGCGGCGTCATCGAGACGATGCCACAGGACGTCTTCCCTTGAGAACACTGTACAATGATAAGAATCGGGGGATCAATCGTGGCAGGTAACGCTTAGAACAGACAACTGAGATAGATGACAACATTGGAGTGTGGTGACGATTGCGGCAAGAGAGGAATTGGAATGGTGAATGAAGGGGAACTGTCCGTGAGGGGGCGTTAAAGCATTTCGTCGTGATATCCTGAGGATCAGAAGCCGCCCTCAGAGGCCGAGGGGCTCGACTCCTCTCGCGGGGGCTCCTGGCCAGCAACAGAAGCAAGCTGGTGCTGTTGCGACACCTGTGAGCCTTCAGGCGGCGGCGAGAGAGGGCGGGCGTCCATATTGACCTGGTCCGGGGAGGGTGTTCCGCCGACGCCGAGCGAGATCTTCTCGTTGAGGGAGCGGAGGCGTTGGACCTCTTGCTCGAGCGTGGCGAGCCGTTGCTGCAGCTGTCGATTCGTCTTCTCCAAGCTGACAATGTGATTGGTGGCTGATCATCGGGCGCATCAGCAAATCAGGCTGCAAGCCACAGCTAGAGTAAGCACATACCGCGCTCGAGTAGGGACACCTTGCTGCTCTTTTGGTTAGACACCGGAAGAACGTCCTTCAGGCGGGCATAGCCATCGCGCAGCTCATCACGACGCCTCTGCTCAGCCTCGATGCGTTGCTTGCGCGTCGCCTCCTTCCTGACCTCTGCAGGGTTCTGCTGGAATCCCATTCCGTCGTCGTCGTCGGACAAAGATCGGCCTCGGCTTCGTCCTCCGGCAGAGGAGCTCGTGGGAGAGGGAGTGGGGTTGTAGCGGAGCGGGTGTCGATGGACGAGACTGTTCGCACGGGAGGAGGAGGGCGACCCGGTCGCGCTGCTGTTCCGGGAGTGGTATAGACCGTCGGCCGAGGAGTCTGATCCGGAGATGGGAGGCGACAGAGGTCCGTACATATTGGGCGAGGGCGGAGGGGGCGAGCCCGAAAGCGGCAGTCCTCCATGCGTAGGCGATGTGTTGTACACGGGGGGAGGGAAGGGCTGCTGAGGCATCATGTTGAGCGAGCGTTGGTACTGCATCGCCTGCTGGATGTCCGATTCTGAGATCTGGCCTGCATGCAGGCAACACCAGGTGGCGGTCGGATGGTCAGATCACTCGTGTCTGCGGCGGATTACTCGAAGAATTAACCCACGAGGTGCAGGTCCGGGATGCACGACTTGATACTGCTGCATCGGTTGCTGGTACACGAGGCCGTACGAGGCGTCTTCGTCTGATGGGTACATCGGATATTGCTGGGGGACGAAATTTTGCTGGTCGTCGTGAACTTGGTGGTCCATCGTGGGGGGTCGTAGCGAGTCGTTCAAGCAAGAAAGCACGAACTAAATCACAATGGGAAAAGAAAAAGAAGAAAAGAGAGCGAGAGGAAGAAGAAAGACAATGGACGGGGAATCTCAAAGCAACCGCACCCCGGAGAGGTGGTTCCTCTGATTACGTCCAGGAGAGAACTGTCGCTGCACTGCGACTGCCTCATCTACCGCTATCTCGCCCTTCCCACGCCCGCAGATAATCAATTTTCTATTGTCCTTTCCCGCCTTTGGTTGCCTTGTGCACGTCCAAACCGAGTGCACAAATAGATCTTCACATCCTCCGACGCCGTCCGCACCGTCGCGCAGACCTTTTGTCCACGCATGTGAAGCCGCTCATCTCGCTACTCGAGAGGTGGCTTTGCCATGGCGGCGCTCACATCGCAAAGTCAAATGCCAGACGAGTATGATGTGCGTTGCGTCCACACCATTCCATTCAACGAAGGTCCTGCCCTGTGCCCACAACGATGCCAGCAGGCTACGTGCTTGCCGGGCAGATGACCGCTATCATCGTAGCTACCGGCGGAAGATCGCTAAACTATGGTCACATACGGCGTAAACTGTGCGACTTCGACTACGTCAGAGGCGTCGGGGTGAATCAGCGCACTACAGCCGTCGCTGACTTGTCGTCAACGCGCCATTTAGTACCGCGCCAGGCGCAGGATATACGAGGCAAATGAGATACAACAGGCATGAGAGCCCAGTCACCAACAGCACATGTAAAATGTCAGGCGGGAACGAATATAGTAGACTACGCCGACCTATCAGAGTCGTATGACCCCGTCGGAATCCATCCCAGTCGGTCTCGAGCTCTGCGCATCACCCGCACTCTCATGCGGGTGGTCATCCTCTTCGTCTTCTTCGTCGAGGAAACCCGGCGGACCGCCCATAATCGCCTCCTGTTCCTCTCTGGAGCCAGCCAGCCCTCTATAGTCGCTCCCGGCCCCGCGGCCCCAGCCAACGCCACCACCCCATCCAGCCGCCCCATCGCCGCGGGATTGCCAGGCGTCCGAAGACTGGTCTTTAACGCGGGCAGCACAACTGCGCAGGAACTCTACGATGTCACCGACAAAGGCGAATCGCGGGATCTGCTCGAGTCCTTGCAGTCCGAGAACGTAGCGGTTGTATAACGTGCCAAGCACGATATAAAGCGTTAGTAAGATCGCTAGTCTGTATTGTCCGTGAGTAGGGGCGCACAGGAGCATTGTTTGATACCGGGTGACATACATCAAGGCAAGAACGGACAGAACTCCCCAGGGAGAACCCTTCTCTCGAGTTGGGCATGCAACCTGCCTCGAATGAGCGCAGAACTTTGATGGATACTCGTATTAGCTTACATGGGTCCTCCATTCGATGAAGAAGGCGCATGCCGATGCATCATCTGGGGGCAGTTGCGCAACCAATTCAGGCTTTCCTACGTGACGATAGCCCTTCAGTTGACTTCACCGGGATTGGGCAAATACCGGAGTTGTACTAACCGGCACCAAACACGGATGTATCGCAGATGAACCGGATTGCCGTGGAGGCAGTCATTTCACTACCCATTGGACACGCTGATCCTTCTGTCATGATCAACAGTGGATGTCCATCTCGAACGAGCAATGTAGTATTTGCATCTCTATAGGCCACACATTTGTTAACTCGGGGGATTATACTGGACGTGTGTGCGGTAGGATACTCACCCGATCGAGAAATCGCCGTGTTCGCGACGAGTAAAACCAGCTACGTCCTCGGGTCGGTCGACATTTACCGCCCAGGTGTCGTTGGAGACAGGCTTGCAAACATTGATGATAAAGTGCTCCCCAGACGGTGACCAGAACTCATAGTCTTTACTGAGGAGCTAGGTCAATTGTTATGGGTCGACTCGGCAGATAGGGAATGCGATAGAAGCGGCCGTGCTCTCGGACGAAGTCCTCATGGCACGGCTACAGCATGCCGCATGCACGAAACTCACCTTGATTTGAGCGGGCTCATGTCGTAGAACTTGCCGCCATCATGAGCAGTGCATGGTTTCTCGTCCGCCACAGCCGCTGAGGTGCATGCCAGGAGCACGAGGATGGGTACCAGCCAGACACGGCGCTGTGCAAACATTCCGCACATATCTAGAACAGCAAGATCAGCGAGAACATACACTCAGGAGCGAGTGGGGAAGCAACAGGGCGCACATCAGCGCAGCGAAAGCGTAGCCGCCGCCCGCGCGACGTCGGTGCTGCCGTGTGGGAACGACCTGCCCCATTCGCCCGGGTGCCCCCGACGAATGAAATCGGTGCGTTTGGCCAACTCGACGCCGACAACGACGAGCACGATGGCCTCGACGCTCCTCCGCCGCCAGCTGGCGCGGGCGCCGCGCCCTGCAGCACCCCTCTTTTCTACCCGGCGACACATCGCGAGCACCCCTCCCGCGCTCCTCCAGTCGGCGCAGGAGGTCGCCCAGCGGACGGTCGCGAACACGCATGTAGCGGAGGACTGGCAGGGCATGGCTGCGCGGGATATCCTCGCAGAGACGAGCACGCGGAAGGACGCGCATATGCGGCATTTTACTGGTGAGTGCGGCGTGTTCCTGCGCACAGGCAGGGAGGTTCATGCGTTTGCCCGCTTCCAGTCAACTTCGGGTGAGCCGTGCTTGCTTCATGTCCCTGAGATGCTCTGCTGAGCCTTTACAGTCCCCAGCATCCCGCCGCACACGGTGTGCTCCGACTTATCCTAGAACTGAACGGCGAGGAGGTCCTGCGCGCGGATCCGGTCGGTGCTCCTGATATGCCCCCGAAGAACGAATCGGAGACTGACAACAGCTCCAGCACATCGGCCTCCTTCACCGAGGAACTGAAAAGCTCATCGAGTACAAGACATATACCCAGGCACTGCCTTACTTTGACCGACTGGACTATGTCTCCATGAGTGCGCACTCTCCTCCGCGCGGCCTACAGAGAAGCTGACGCTCTGCCGCAGTGACGAACGAGCTCTGCTACTCGCTCGCAGTAGAGAAGCTGCTGAACATCGAGGTCCCCGAGCGTGCCAAGTGGATCCGAACGCTCTTCGGCGAGATCACTCGCATCCTCAACCGTGCGTGCGGCGTCCTTCTCCGGGTGCACCCACTGACCTCCCGCAGACCTGATGGCCGTCCTGACACACGCCATGGACGTCGGCGCGCTGACGCCGTTCCTGTGGGGCTTCGAGGAGCGCGAGAAGCTCATGGAGTTCTACGAGCGCGTCTCGGGCGCGCGCCTGCACGCGGCGTACGTGCGCCCGGGCGGCGTCGCGTTCGACCTGCCGCACGGCCTGCTGAACGATATCTACATGTGGGCGACGCAGTTCAGCTCGCGCGTGGACGAGATCGAGGAGGTCGTCACCGGGAACCGCATCTGGAAGGAGCGCACGATCGGCATCGGCAAGGTTACCGCGCAGCAGGCTCTGGATTACAGCTTCAGCGGCGTCATGCTCCGCGGCAGCGGTGTGCCGTGGGATATCCGCAAGGTGGCGCCGTATGACAAGTACGATGAGGTGCGCCCGCTGTCCATCTCGCTATCGCCAGAAGAATGACTTTCTGTTCCGCGATGACAGGTCGAGTTCGATGTTCCTGTCGGCAAGAACGGAGACTGCTACGACCGGTACCTCTGCCGTGTCCAGGAGTTCCGGGAATCGCTCCGTATCATCGACCAGTGCCTGAACAAGATGCCCACGGGCGCGTACAAGGTCGACGACTACAAGCTCTCTCCCCCGCCACGAGCATCGATGAAGGAGAGCATGGAGTCTCTCATTCACCACTTCAAGGTGAGCTTATGCGTCGTTTCATTTGACTTTGGCAGATTACTGATGAACACATTCACACAGCTCTTTAGCGAGGGCTACTCGGTGCCACCGGGCGAGACGTATGCCGCCATCGAGGCTCCTAAGGGTGAGATGGGTGTGTACCTCGTATCGGACGGCACGAATCGCCCGTACCGCTGCAAGATCCGTGCGCCCGGATTCGCGCACCTTGCGGGTGCGGACTTTATGATGAGACGTGAGTCGCCTGTATAACTGCTCAGGATCGGGGTGCTGACTGGTACTTCTCAATCACAGATGTGAGGCTACGAACCATACTTGCAGATCTACTATTTCACTAACTGCTAATTAACAGCATCTTTTGGCAGACGTTGTCACTATCATTGGTACTATGGTACGTTATTGACCTCTTTATGACGCGAGGTTGTGCTCACACCTCCGTCCCACAGGATCTCGTGTTCGGGTGCGTTTCTCCTCTTCCTCAAAGCGGCTGTAATATGTGTCTCACCTTTCCTTGTCTCTACGTAGTGAGGTCGACCGATAGAGTAAGATATTGCGAATGGAGGATGTTTCATACAGTGTGCAACGCACTCATGATCCGCATCGTGCGGCAAGTCAGATTGCTACTCCGTACTTTGAATTTCTTGCCGCATTTCTATCACCGGAACTCAAGAGGATCTCTATCCGCCTTGCTGATGAGAATCTGCGTCTCTTGCAGCTGCAGCTTCTGCGTCTCGTCTGTCTCCTCTTCGGCGGCAGCGCGAATATGCTGGTGAAGGTTTTGTGCCAATATGGGCAAGTAGCCTCGTTCCGTATTTGAGTGTCCACCTGTGGCGGAGCATGGAGATTGTGAGCCACGGCTTTCAGTTTGTCCAGACAGGAAGTGCTTACACAGGACGATATTGTGGCCGCTTGCGACCGCGGCTAGGATCTCGTGGTGGGACATCTCGCCAGTGAAGTATACGTCAGCATCGACGCCGAGGAGTATTGAGCCCCCAGAACCAGCACAAATAGCCACAGAGCGGATGTCCGACAATGGACGGACAGGGGTGCACGCAACTTGGACTGCACAATGCGTTCTCAGCGGACGTGTAAGAAATCTCGTGCAATATGGGCACATACTGTACGGCAGTTTCAAGCCGATTTTGATATTTTGTTCGAGAGTCGCCATAGGCATCGGCTCGTTGAACGTCAGGAGCCTGCCTTGCCCCCCGAGCTCGGTCTCTTCGCCGATGCACTTTGTCTTGTAAGAGCCGGCCCCAAGTCCGCGCGCGAGCACCTGGCAGAGCCAGTCGTTGATCCCGCCATGTATGCAGTCCAGAGCCGTGTGGGGCGAGTACACGGAGATTCCGGCGGCGGCGCAGCGGAGGAGGGAGGCCTGGATGGGGTTGGAGAACGTGATGGAGCTGAGGGGTTTGAAGATGGCGGGGTGGTATGCAACGATGACGCTGGCGTTCTGCTCTATGGCCTCGTTGGCGACGGCGGTTGTCAGACTGAGAGTGATCTAGGGTTGAGTGAAGTTGTGAGTTGCGGAACATTTGTCGCTCACTCGATGGTCAGGAGCACGCGGCGAGGTTTGGGGTGTACAGCGCGTTCAGGTGCCTCTCGAAGCGCGAGTTAGTCTAATGGCCCGTTGTCGCAAAGTCGTAATGTACCAAGTAGCAGCCCAACCTTGCATTGTCCGAGCGTCAGATGGAATGCCCTTTCCACAGCAAGAGACGGAAAGACGGACGTTATCCCATTTCTCTGCCAAGCGAAGAGGGGCGATTTTCTCCATCACGCGACATATCTGCTTGACGAAAGACATCTCAAAAGCGTTGCTTCTGGAGGAATGCGGTCGAGCAAAAGAAAATAGCCGAGGGCAGCGAATTTGAAGGTCGGCCGGCTGGTTGAGGGTAATTACTATTCAGGGGAGTTCCCACGGATGCTAAAGAGACGTTGTTCAATTCCGTTCGCAACAGACGCCGTCTTGGCGCATATTGTTGCGAGCAGCGCTTTATGTCCTCTCCCAACACACCCCACGACACCCATGACCAGTCATTCGACGCGTTCAGCACGCACGCTCTCGGACATCTCTGTCGCCGGCTCCCCACGACGCTCCGACTACCGCGTGCTCACCCCCAGGACGCCGCACTCGCGCGCGGGCCGCGCAGAGGAGGGATACACCGAGATCGAACTCGAGCAGCTGGACCACGAGGACGACTCCGATGCCACACAGCAGCAGTCTCGTCCGTTGCTCGGGCCAAATCCGGGCTCGAGCTCGCCAGCGGGCTATCGGAGCAGAGGCGACGACCATGACATACTAAGAAAGTATTCTGGCCCACGACACGCCCTGTCTGTTGTGCTACACAAATCACCGCTTATTCTGGGCTCGATTCTGGCCGGTCTGCTTTTGTCCATGATCGCAGTGTCTCTGAGAAAGCCGGGGGCGATCGAGACTATATGGGGACAGAAAGCCGAGGAAGACCTGGACACGCCTGTCTCCTACGTCGACAGTGTCCCTCCGGAAGGGAGAGTCATTTCATACGAAAACTACACCCGCTTCCCTCTGACTGGCTCAGAGTACCTGAGGGAGTGCACAAACGTAATGGGAGGGTTCATGCACCATATGGGCTATTGGCTGCCGCCGAAAATGGGTCCGCTGGACGTACCGCATCACGATGCTATCGCGGGCGACGGGCATCCGATCGCCTGCTCGAGTTCAATAACTTATATGCTGGATGGACACGTGGGGCTTGCCGCGGATCTGGCCTTGATGGCGCAAGCCGCAGGAATGGCGCGGGAGGTACGTTTTATTCGCGCGAGTGGCGTCTCGAGAGAACATACCTTATGCGTTTGGCTGATTCTTATTGAAGCAAAATAGAACGTTCTTTGTGGAGGATAGATACTGGAATCGCGGAAAGTAGGTCCTATGAAGCGTGCTGAGGGTGCGTAGTGTTCATGGGTATTTCAGATGGTCAGATCACTTTCAGGATGTCCACGCGCTCGAACAAGGGCCCGAGCCTGGCTGTCAGCCTCCACCACCAGAAGGTGAATCAAGTATGTAAAAGATATCACGTATCCGTCTCACGATGCTCGCAGAGCTTGTGGCTTGCCCTCGGGTAGCAAGGTGAGCTACGCTGCCGCTTCAAGGCTGAATACATCTTAAGCCGAGCGCTCTAGACATTGGGTACGCTGCCTGTACGGACTTGGAGTGGGCTGTAGTAATGTGTGAGCTCTAGGTCATCAGCTCTCAAACGGCGAAGTATCACTTTGGCCACGAGTTCTTCGAAGAGTTCGAAGATCCGTATGTCTTAAATCTTCTCCATACTCCCTCTGTCTGAACTCCGGGGCACACAGCTTCAGCCGTCAGCTGAACCGTCAACGACCGATCTTTGAGCGCGCACGCGAGTCGTTCGCGCAGACGATCCGGCCAAACGCACACAACACAGAACTCATCAAGGCCGCGCGTGCCGAGATGGCCGCAATCCTCTCCCTAACCCCAGACTCCCCTCCACAGGCGCGCAGCGCGGACGACGCCGCCCCGCCGAGCGCTCCCTCCCCGTACATCGCCATCCACATCCGGCGGGGCGACCAGACGGCAAAGTCCTGGAAACACCACAAGGGCTACGTCCCACTCGAGGACTACGTCCAGGCCGCGCGCGACACGTGGACGCGCCTCTTCGCGGGCACGCCCGCTGCGGCGCCCGCAAACCCCGAGCCCGCGCAGTTCCCCGCGCCGCCCATCACGTACGTCGCGTCGGACGCGCCCGAGGCGCTGCGCGGCTTCACGGGCGCGTTCCCGCCGGAGACCGCGCTGTTCGCGCTCGCGACGAGCACGCGCGCGGAGCTGCGGGCGCTGGCGCCGCACCATGAGTACAACCAGACGGCGTTTGGGGCGGAGGATGAGGAGGAGCGCGTGCGGCTCACGCGGGGGATGGTCGTCGACTTTGCGATGCTCAGCGGGCTGTGGGCGGAGAAGGGGGAGGTTGTGCCGGGCGCGGTCGTCTGCACGGTCAGGTGCGTACCCGGGCGTGGCTTGCCTCGGTCTGTGAATTGGGGAGGGCGCGCCGTGTGACTGACGTGTGGGTTTGGTTCTCTAGGTCAAATGCGTGTAAGCTGGCGGCGCTGGGCCTGGGGTTCGACCGTGCTTTTGGGTTTGACGATGGTGCTGATCATATCGCGGGGAGCATTAATGAGGAGGGGAGGCGGTGGGTGGAGATAGACAATCGAGATCAGGTCGTGCCCATCTGGACGGGCTTCGAATTGTACCACTAGGTTGCGGATAGGGATGTTTGTACGAGATCTTACTATTGCTTGATCTTTGGGTTCTGGGCACTGCGTCTATCTTTCCTCGGCCATGATACCTCGAGCACCTTCTTCAGAGTTCTGCCCGGGGACCACTGCACTACATTGAGCAAGCATGTCGAATCTATGTGTAGACGAACTATACAAGCATCATATAACAGAAGGTCCTGACTGAGAGGACAAATCCGCGAGACGAATCTGTCGGAACGGGCAAGATGGTACTACAGACCCCGAGATCTAGACGTCTCAGGACGCTTCGCCAAGGGATCAAATATTCATAAAGATTATTGTTGTAATCCTCGTTTATCTTTATCGTACGAGAGGGCGAAGTCCTTTGATAGATAATATCCAGTGTATGTACTGGTATGTAATGAGCACCAATTTTCGAAGTTAACTTTGGCCCAAGTGAATGGGTGGGTAGAAGGAAGCCAAATAAGTGTGTGCCGAGGGGTACGAGCAAGCAAGTGGAGCAAAAGCGTACAACAATGAGAAGGGATCCCTCCCGGCGGTCAAACGCAAGGCAATAGAAATTGTTATGAACTGATTTACCAGTGCAAATGCTACCTTCCCACGCAGTGTCATCATTTAGTGATCACGGGCATCTTCAAAGAGTTGGCAAGCCTTGTAGTGCGCATCCAGCGCTGCTTTGATCTCTTTCCGCTTCAACGATCGGACGACCAAGCCGCCGCACTTGTAACAGAAGTGTCTGCACACGAAACATCGATGCGTCAGCCACGGCATACCGAATCGAGGCCCGATTCTGACGTACGTGTTGCACCGAGGGGCCGAACACTAGTCAAATCGTAAGTCAGTATAGGTCGAGAAAACGCAACCGCGCTGCTCACCGTCATGTGGTTACAGCCTTCAGTCCTTTCCACCGGGGTCTGGCAGCCTGTGACAAGCTATGTCGACTCAACGTGTGCGGATCATTGCCATGGGATGCTCACCTGGACAGTGCTTCCAACCGCGTTGGTCCATGAGGTTCTTGAGCTCGGAAGACCCGTCGCAGGAGTGCTTGGGCCCTCCGATGATAACCTCTTGGGAGCACGCCTTGCACCATGTATAGGTGCAGTGCTGTAAAGGACACGTTATGAACTCGGAGTCCTCGTATTCGAACTTGTCCACAAAGGCGGAATTTTGGCATCTGATAGTGTGAATCAAACGATTCAGTGAATCTAGACCTTTCAAACACACCTTCTACAATGTAAAAGGACTGAGAATCCTGCCATCTCCATTTCGATAAATACCGTGTATTGCTCCTCGGTCAGACCCAGCTGTTGTACCAAGAAGTCGTCCAGGACTATCACAAAGATTAGCGTTGAGAGTAATTGAGCAGTAGGGAGAGTACATACCGCCGCCGTCAGGCTCTCCCTTGCCGGCCATGCAGGTAGGGCATGGGATTGGATAACGACGTTGCTCCACAGTGTTTACGGCGAAGGTCCTCAGACAATCCCTGCAGAACGCGTGCCCGCACCCCGAAACGGTGGCAATAACCTCCTTGCTATACTTACTGAAGCAGATGTCACACTCAAATTCCCCTATGGCTTTACTCATGGACTGCCTCATCAGTTCCGCGGCGGGATTCGATGCCCCCTGATTTTGTGACAGGGCTGGTGAAGACAAGTAGAACAGAGCGGGGATATCTACTGCCATTTGTCGGGGAACTGCAGGGGCCGTTAGTGGCGCTTGAACATACGGGTATCAGGAGAGATTTCAAAGCGACAAATGCAACCTTACCATGGCCTGTCACTGTATGGTCTCCCTCCGAATTCTGAGCCATCTCACGGTCGAACTCGGACAGACTCGTTCCCTGGTCCCAATGATCTCCCCAATACTGCTGCTCCGCGGGCACAGCATCGGGGAGTAGATTAACCAGCGGCGTGTACATTGGCGGCGGCGATTCGTATGACGCACTACTCGTTTTCACGCCATCCGCTTTCCCGGACTGGCTCCCCGCTCTTGCAACACTTGTAGAGGGGCCCGCCGTGCTAGAGTTTTCTACGGGCCATTGTCCTCCAAGGGCCCCCGCAATAATAGTCGAAAACAAATCCTTTGGAGGATCGACATCAAGCAACCACCGTTCTTCACCGCCGTGCACAGACGGGGAGGTGCATATGCTCGAGGATGGGCGGCTGCTAGATGAGGCGCCAGGCGGCTGACGCGGACCCGCCACCTTGGCCGGGAAGATGGCGAACCAATCGTCCATCGGGCTACCCGCCTTCTTGCCGAGGTCCCGCATCGAGCTACTCCGATGCGCATTTGAACCAGGAGGGCATATACCAAATTCGTCAATATCGTGCAGAGCGGAGGTTGTAGGGTGCTGAGCGGAGTCGGTGGGAGAAGGGGAAGACAACGAACTGCTCTCTTGGACCTGCGGGAGACCGCTATGATCTGATGGCCCTTGACTGAGGCGGGACTCTTGGCCGATTGCCGACGTGTTGGCACGGTCGGCGTACGCTTGCAGCACGGAGGAGTTTCGCCTGCTGTCCTCCACAAAAGAATGGCGGAACGGCTGGTCACCTTGCAGTGACGGTGACACTGAAGGCAGATTGCTGCCGCTGGTTGAGCGGATACTATGCTGGGAGGGATTTGGATTTGGGTCAATCGAGAAGACGACCTCGTTGATGCTGCGCTGTGCTTCTGCAACGAGATGTTCTGTCCGAGCATGTCCTGTGTAGGATGTGCGAGGGAGATCGGGCTCTGTTGTCCCTACAGATATATCCGCAATCACAAGCTTGCCTGATTCACCGACGATCTACGAAAGGAGATGGCTCGAGTCACGGAGGACATTATAGCCACTCATGACTCACCACGCCCTTCTGTGAACATGTGAGCAGTCCTTCGAACTTGAGCTCCATCCATGCCTTTGCCTTCAGATGTTTAAAGTCATTCAAGCTCGCCTCTTCCGCCCTGATGTCCGCATCCATGATGCGAATCTCCTCCCGCAGATTGCTGAGCAACTCTGTCTGTGCCAGAAAGCCGTTGTTGTCAAGGTTCATTTTTTCCAGTCTCCTTTCAGCAGAACCCGCTTTGGCAGCAAGCGACTTGCGCCGTTTGCGAAGCTCGTTCAAATTCTCCTCGTGAGAGCGGACCGCCTTCATGTGTCCTCGCACGGTGGCCTCATGATTCGCAAAGTGCGAAAGGGCCGTTGCGAAGAGGAGATACAGCTCAGCAGAAGCGGAGAGTGTGTCCTGTACACGACTTCAGTTTTGATGCTGGTAACATCAACCAAGCACTCACCCCCAAGTCAAATCCCCCGCCGAGCCCCCATGCTTTCAGGGCCTCCGAAGCCTTTATGACATCATTGCTCAGTTTCTGCAGCCTGTACAGTACGCGTAGGGTGAGATGCGTGACATCCATCTCATACGGGTATACGCACGAGGTCATCAGAGACTTTTCCGCAGTAATGAGGTCCTGCAGGGCTCGGAGATCCTTGTTGCCAGCCAAGTTTCCTGCCAAGATAGGCATGGATGTGCTGTGCGCAATCTTGCTCGCCGCCCTCTTGAGCATCTTGCTAATGCTTGGACCTGATGTTTGACCGGTCCTCGGGAGATGTAAGACGAGATTATGTTTGCTCCCCGAAACTTGCACAGTGCGCGATCGTATGTTCAACTAAACCCCAGGTATATGTTCCGTGAACGATAGCAGAGGTCCTAGGAAAGTCGAAGAGGCTGCGCAGGTGATTGGGGCACCGTCGTGAGAGGTCCTGGACATGCGCAGCTAGACACAATCAATGCAGTTTCGCCATCTCTGAATTCGTCGAATTGGATCTTTTGACATATGTGGCAGGTGCCACATATACCACGGATTGTGCGCAAGTGTCCCATGACGCCTCTAGCATGCTCTCAATGGTTCTGCCCGAGCGCCCTTCAGCAGCGTTCTCATCAAGGATGTAATTGTATCTTCTCTTACCACGCGCTCAATCACGTTGAACTCGGGCTGAATTCCTCCATTTTTGAGGAGGCCTAGGCATTGCTTGCTTCATTGCACAGTTATAGCACCGTTTTCCATCTCCATAACTGAGGTTAGGCTGCATCGAATAAGCATTTCGAATGTATTTGCGACCAACAGCACGGCACGACTGCAGGCATCCCGAGTATAGCAGAACCTGTCCAGCGAGAGAGATGGATCTGCGGAGTGAATCTGGACCCGATCGCGTGCCCGCGCCTTTCACGTGGTGCCCTGATCAGGGTGCGGGACCGCCCAATGAGAGTGCGGGGATCCGGGTATCGGCAGCCTCTGAGCCGGGGAGCCAATCAGGGCGCCGGGCGGACAGCCACTGGACTCAGGCCCGCCGCGCAGCCGCCTGCAGCCGCACTTATTTCCGTGTTTCGCTATTCTGTTGCGGGATGCACACTCTGCGGCTCCCGACCCTGCATTCTGCACTCAAGGCTCTCCCAGAGCCTTCCCTGCCGCCGTGAGCCCCTCCTAGACACCATGCTCTCCCGATTAGCACGAGGCGCAGCGAGTGTGCTGGGTGTCAGCTTCGATGCGGACGATTGCTCGGGTGCGCGGGAAGACGTCTTGGTGAGCGGGACTGTTGTTCGGCTCGGTCGCGCCTGGGCTGACGTGGGGCGACAGTTGGTGAATATGGACGAGCTTCGTGCTCTGGTGCGCCCGCTGCCCGACATCGCGTGGGCGAAGGTTGCGGATGCTTGCATGCGGACCATCAGCCCTGTGTGCCGGGTAGTTTCTCATACTTTGCATGACGACGTGGAGGAGGTGGTACGGCTGCTGGCAGACCTGGACTCACCATTGGGAGATATACCAGAGGACGACACAGTGAACGGGGTCAGTAGAACACTACGTCTCGAGATTGCAGCACCTCTAACGCGTCGAGCAGGATGGACCGTCGAATGCGCTCCCATCGAATGCACATCCCACATCTGTCTTGGCAACGTCGCCAGACAGGCTGCGTCGCAAGAGACGCAGGTCGTCCGTAGCTGTGCGTACTAGAGAAGCCCCGCAATTTCCACCGTGCTCACCTATCCTGCGCCGCAGATACCAATTGTCATCGCAGCTGCTGATCCTTCACTGCCCACCATCGTCATTACCCTATGCCCCTCGCAGCCGCGTGATAGCGCATGCCTCGTCCCATACCAGGACGCATCGTTCGGGAACAGACTGGCCGTCCCGTCGCATCCCGTGCTGAACGCGGTCTTCCCGCCACTCGTTGCGAAGCCGTCCCCGCTCGTCGAACAATGGCGGTACGAGAGTGGGCATTGGCGCGGGCTGCTGCCTGATCCGGAGGAGCAGCTGTCAAAAGGGATGTTCTCTCGGCCGCTTCCGGCACGCAGACAAAAAAGCTGCCTCGATTTGCGGACATATTATGCTACGCCGCGCAGAGCAGCACAGTCGCGCAGTGTATATAGAACGGGCTAGTTCACTTGTGTAGGATGTATGTTTTGTGTCTTTATCATGTATGATTGGTTTACATCTTGGATGCTGCCCGGGCGACGATCATTGCGTTTTTGTGTGAACGGAAGGTTGGCTTTCATGTAACCGTCATGAAGAGTGCTCGGTTTGATGTTCTCCGCGTCTTCAGGTTTGTCGATGATATACCAAAGCTTCATATGTGTGGGCCTGTACTCAAGAGCATTTGTTATGGCCATGGAAGCAGCTGTATCTCGTGGAGCAACGGGTTGCGACAGTCGCCACCGCAATTGTTGGCTCCGGAAGAGGAAGGACCTCTGCCATTTTCGGTAACTCACATTGTCATATGCTGTCTTTGCTCCCTCAAAATGCATCCGGTATTCTCCAATTGCAATGCATCAGTTCGTTGTTCTCTCCATCCTGCAAGGCTGCGCACCGCGGAATTCCGCCATCGAGCGCGCAGGCAGGCGTCTGGGTGTCGCGTAGTGCACGTGTGATTCACGTGTCCGCGCCAATTCCGAGTGCGACACCAGGAGAGGCGCATACAATCAGGCCCATACTTGGTTCGCACTTGCACCTACCTCGGCCGCCAACATTCCCTGATCAGCCCTCGACATTGATCTGGTGTCCTAACACCAGCCAGATGTACCTCAAGGCGCTGGTGTACGCATATGTCCTCGGCGGGCTCACCTTCATACCCCTCCTCATCCTCGCGGCGGTCTTCTACACCATCTACACCTCCGTCCCAGTTCCCGAGACGACCGATGCAGCCAAACTTGCGCAGCTGAAGGCAGAGGACCTCTCCGAGGCCGACGTCGGCGGCGCAGACCCGTCGTCCACAACAGCCGCGCCCGCAGCCGCTGACGTCAACGACCTCCCCAAGGTGCGCAGGGGCTGGCTGACCGTGCGCCGGACGTTCAAGGAGCCGCCCGCGGACGCCTCGTACGTGGGCATGGTGCGCGGCTTCATCGACGCGCGGTCCAAGGACCCGAAGCGCTCTCGGCCAAAAGACATGTGGTACACCGTGCTCAAGGGCAAGGTGCTGTACCTCTACGAGGACGAGGGCATGACCGAGTGCGAGGCCGCGATCGAGCTCGGCGGGCACGAGGTCGCGATCTTCCCCGAGGGCCTCCTCGACGGCGAGCTGTTCACGCGGCGGAACGCGATCTGCCTCCGGCCGAAGGTGCCCCCGCCGGATCGCGAGATGCCGAGCGCGACAAAGGAGATGCGGCTGCAGGACGACGACGTCGAGGAGAAGATCGAGGAGAAGGTGGAAGAGAAGGGCGGGAGCGCGACGCAGAGGCTGCGCGAGCGCGAGCGGCTCGTCGGGGCGGAGAAGCTGCGCGAGGAGGCGCGCGAGGAGGCACTCGACGTGTCGACGCCGTGGTTCATCTTCGTGCGCTCGGTGGTGGACATGGAGGACTGGTACCTCGCGCTCGTGCACGCGTCCGAGCAGCCCGCGAATAGCCACACGCTGGACCCCCTGCAGCCCGTCTTCCAGCCTGGCGACATGAACCACCTGGTCGAGACTTTGGACGAGCAGCCCGATGTCATTCCGATGCGGTGGCTGAACGCCCTCATCGGACGGCTTTTCTTTAGCTACTACCGGACCCAGGCGCTGGAGGCCTACATCATCGGACGGTTCATGAAGAAGCTCTCCAAGATCAAGCGGCCCGGCTTCCTCTCGGACATTGTTGTAAAGGAAGTGTCCGTTGGGAACAAGGCACCGACATTTAGTAAGCCCATGCTGAAGGAGCTCACGAAAGAGGGCGACGCATCGCTCGAGGTGCAGCTACTCTACAAGGGCGAATTCCGCGTCACAGTGGAGGCGACTGCTATCATTAACCTTGGTGCTCGCTTCAAAACGTACACAGTCAAGCTGGTGCTGGCTCTGGTGCTCCGGGAACTGGAGGGAAACATGCTCATCAAGGTCAAGCGTCCACCAAGCAGCCGCATCTGGTACGCGTTCACGCAGATGCCCAGGATTGTATTGGACGTGGAGCCAGTAGTGAGCGACCGTCAGATTACATGGGGCATGATCTTGAGCACGATCGAGTCGAGAGTCAAGGAAGTTGTGAGTGTCCCTGCCTTTTTACTCCGGACCCGCACTCACAAGCTGGCGCTTTAGATCCAGGAGTCGGTGGTCCTGCCGAACATGGATGATATTTCATTCTTCGACAGCTCGAAATACCAACACCGCGGTGGTATTTGGGCGGACGCCTCGCGCCAGGATGTTTCGCCACCATCAGTCCCGTCTCAACCTTCTCCTGCCCAGGACGATCGATCGATTGTCTCCGCACCGGCAGCTGACTCGTCCAAAGTGAACGACGATGTAGGATGTCCCTCATTACCTGAGCGTTCTCATTCTGCAGAGGAAGTCCCGGGTGAACCAGTCCTGGAGCCAGGGACGCGTTTTGCAACTACGAGTGAAGCGACCTCCCCGTTCGGCTCATCACCGATGAGACGGCGGACGTGGTTTGGATCGCAGGATATGGCCGCCGCTGCGTCGAGCTCGAGTTCCTTTGGCGCGGGCCCGAGTGAGATCTCGAGGGGACGATCATCCGACTCGGAGAGCAGCAAGTCACGACGGTCGGTATCTACACCCAGCTCGAAAGAGTCTGTGGCTGCGAGCACGGATACTCTCCAACCTCTCGACGAGGACACGGGCGAGTATCTCGCGCCTGCCCCGGCTCGACGCTCGCCATCGACGCATTCTCGCTCGTCGGCAGGGAACACGGAAGATGGCTGGGTCACCTCCGCCTCCGAGTCCGAGGCGCCTATGTCCCGCGCGAAACCGAACTCGTCGTCTAGTTCGTGGCGGAACCCGCCCAACAGCCCGACGTCCTTCCTGCAGACGCTCAAGTCGCGCGCGGGCGACAAGCAGGCGCTCAGCAATACCGCGAAGGAGGCGATGCGCAAGTGGGGCGTGAATTGGGGCGGGCTGAAGCGCGAGAACGGGAGCGGTAACAGTGTCAGTGGTAGCGTGGACGAGGGTACTGCAGAAGCAGCACAGGGCGAGTGGGAGCGCGCGGCGGACTCGCGCTCACACAGGGCGCGGCCGAGCTACGCCGAGGTCAGGGCACACGTGGTGCAGCGAAAGGAGCGCGAACGAGGCGAGCCCGGCGACTCGACACAGCGAGTAGACCAGCAGCCCTCCCGCCCGATTCCAGTACCGCAAAGCGACAAGGGCAAGGAGGGATCGCCCAGCCCCGCATCCTCTCAAGATGCCAACAGGCTCGCGCCCGCATACCCCAGCGGTGGCTCCCTCTCGCCCTCCACCTCGCCTCGCCCCGAGCCGCGCTCTGTCTCGCCGCTGCACCGCGCCGAGTCGCTCCCGCCCCTCGCGCCTGACGAGCCCGAGCAGCCGCCCTCGCCCGTCCGCACGCAGCCGCCCCCGCCCAAGAGCATGACCATCCCCGGCATCCACGCGAGCCACCGCGGCGAGGTCATGTCCCTCGGCTACGCGCCGCCTGCCCCCCCGCCCGAGCAGAAGAAGGCCCCCGCGATCCAGAGCGTGTACCGCCTGTGGAAGAACCCCGCCGCGCAGAACCAGCCGCCCGCGCAGCAGCAGCAGCGCGCGCCGGAGAGCCCGCCGCAGCCGGTGCAGGTGCAGGCGGGGTTCGCGGGGCGCGACCAGGACGCGCATGCGCCCCCCGCCTCGCCAGCGGCACAGCCGCAGGAGAAGCCGGCCCCGCCGGACCTGCCCGAGCGCCCTGCGGCGCCGCAGCCTGGTGTCCCCCCGCCCCTCCCGCCGCGCACAAACTCGACGCGCGCGCTCGGGAAGCCCGCGGCCGCGCCGGAGGTCGTCAAGCTCGTGCCCTCGCCGGAGCTGGGCGCCTCGCCGCCCTCGCCCGCGTCCGCCGCGCTCCAGTCCATCGTCTCAAAGGACCGCACACGCCGCGCGTCGCTGCCCGCGTCGCCCGAGCGTCCTGGCGCGGGCGCAGACGAGAGCGCGCGCAGCTCGCCCGGGCTCGGCCCGTCGTCGCCGCCCGCGCCGTCCCCGCTGGCGAATGGTGAGCCTGATGTGGCCGCGCCGCTCTCCGCGCCGCCGCGGGTCCCGCCTGCGCTGCCCCCGCGGCGGGCTCCCGCGCCTGTCTCGCCCCCGGTGTCGTCATAGCGCGTCGGATGCTGGTTGCTAGGACGCTGTAGTTTAGGGTGTATCATATCTTATGACATGCATTGTACTTTATTCTACGCATCGCATACATATACCGTGCTGGGCTGCAGTCGTGCATCGATGTCGGCTTGTGTGTGATTGGCGGTCGTCCTTGTCGAGCAAAGGACATTGTATCTGATATTCGAACGCATCAGGAGGAGGGTTACATCTCGCGAAACTGATGCTACACTTGGTTGCTTCCATTGTTCGTGTATGCATCCCTGTCTTCCTATGGGCGAGGGACTTGGGTGATTGAGGGGCGGCCCTGCCTTCTATGTGTATCACTGTATCCTCCTTCGCTAGATGACTCTGATTCGCAAGCGATGGCATAATCCCGCACAATGTCAGGTTGTGCAAAATCGAATCTGTTCTCATCGATGGGCGTGCTGTTATTGTTCGGACAGGAAACGTCGAGACCCGAGTCAGCAGGCTGGACGTGGTGGTACAGTGCCTTTTTTATTTTATCGAAAAAGGATCCAAACCTTGGACTCGAGTGATAAGAGGACATTTCGAGACTGTCGTTTTGAGAGCGGTCCACAACACGGCCTAGGTTCAGGAGCAAACGGGAGATGATAATCAATGAGAGCCTGTCACCGGTCAGACAGCCGTAATTTTGATTTTTTAAATGTATGCGTGCATACAGAGTGGTGAAATCGCCGTCCAAGTACACATATTCAGCACTCCGTGCTTGGAAAATGCTCGGGCCGCAGTTCGAACTTGCGTGAGCTGCTCTGGACACATTGTTGGCCAACGACAATATTTGATCGACCACTCGTACTGAAGATTGAATATTGATGTCTGCCATGACTTCCCTCTCAGTCTGGAAGCAGACACTTCGCTATCTAGAGGACGGGCGGCTAAGAGCGAAGCCTTCTCTCCTTTCAAAAAGTGGCACGCCTGGAAGGCAGGAGGGAAGTAGACTCGACACAGTCTTGTTTTTGCAGAACTTGTAAGGTATGGTAGCACGCTTATGCGCAGTCCCTACATTTATGACAACGCAGGTTATCCAAGCAACGCATACATTGTCAAAGTGATTCGCTTTGCATGTTTCATATGTTTCCTCGACTTCTCTTGCTATCCGCTCATCGATCTGAACGTACACCGAGACAGATCCTAAAGACTATGCAACTTGTTGGCCGACGCTACTTCGTCAAGTTGCATTATTAAATACTGTCAGATACGTGTCAGAGACGCATGGAGGCCTTTGCCCAATAGAACTTACCATCCAAATCGAGTACAACGTTGCTCTCTTTCAGCGAGCAGAACATGGCAGGAAGTCCGCGCCTCATCCATTGTAGCTCTCCGGGATCCTCGGTGTACGAGTAGACCATCACCTGTGCCTGGCGGAGGTCTGGGAACCGCCGTACTGCTCCCATGGTTTACGCGAGCTGTTTGAAATGTTTCAAGGCGTCTATATTGCCGAACCAGAACAATTCGAGTGAGAGATACTTCAGGGTTGATGTCGAGATCTGGGAGAGCATGTGGACGAAGAACGGGAGCTGATCACCTTCCAACACGAGCGATAGGGACTGCAATGGTGAGTTGGTATGAAGAGCATCCCATATGGATATATCTGATTACATGAATAAGTTATGTTCTGCGGTGTAGATCTTGTGCTTGGACATACCAATACTGCTATTTAGTTCATCTTCGGATATATCTTCTAGGCTCAACTTCAAGTCTGTAAGCGATCGTCTGATGCCACTAAGAATGGACCAGACTGGACGCCATTCTTCATCAGATCTGCACACCAGCGACAGCTCTTCGATTTCCATGGGGTCCCCGGAATGCAGCGCATCTGACACCACTTCGTGCAAACCGCCATCAACCTCGAGACGCACAAGCCTAAGAGAGGCCAAAGCCTTGGAGAATGCAAGCAAATCTGATTGCTCAACATCTCCAATCCGGGGAATCCTATACAACTGTAGATCCTGGATATTGGGAAAGACAGATAGAAAGCCTGTGAACACGGTGATGCTTCCTTCGTCGCCGTGGCAAGCGAGATCGAGGTGTCGTATTGGACCGAGGCTTGCGAAGACCATTGGGTCAGGAACCGGTTCACGACCCCACTGTACCTTGAGAGAAGTGACGCATCCTAGATGTGGGACGAGGGAGTACAGAAGTGACATGTTCTTGTCAGCTGCGGACATGATCCAGACCTCAAAATGTTTCACGTAACATCCCAAATACCACTCGATATTACGGAATAAGTGAGTTCTGACAGCAGGAAGCCATGAACGGCATGTCAAGCTGCATGCCGCGAGCGTACGATGATCGTCGTGCAGGAGGCCGATGATGTCGTCTGTAAGCTCCGGCGGAAGCTTCAAGTTGGCCATAGGCCTCGAGCGAACCATTGTACAGTAGACGAGGCCCGTACAGGTAGTTCTTGACAAGACGGGGCTCTGTCAGCGCGCTATCCATAATACCTGCAAATGCACACACTTTGGAAGGAAAAGTCCAGGGGTCTATTTAGCGCGTTCTGCTCTGAGGGTGTGGATCTTTGGCTCAACGGAACACTGAAAACTCAGCAGCGTCAGGACTCGAAATGATTGGCATGCAGCTCATATATGAAAAATATTGACCTAATGGGCTCTGGAGTGGTCCAGCGGGCTGCGGCAGGCTGAGTCGACGTCAGTGTCCGAGTTCAGATATTCAGCGCTCCGCGCTTAGCAAGCATTCGGGTCGGCTACTTGCGATGTGCGAGTCTGCACACGCGCTGGTTCAACGTCTTCCTGTGCAGAACAGGGAAACACTTTCATATGTTCCTGATTGCCGTTCCCTTCTACGCGATAATATCAGATGCATATTCCTTGACCAGACCACCGAAATTTCTATTGCAGGCCATGGCTCTGTGCCGCTACAGCACGAGCATATTACTCCGAACACCTACGCCCTGAGGTCTTATTAAATCGAGGGACGCATTTTTACAAGATGCATGGTGAATCAGAAGCCTATGAACCCCTGCAACTCGTCTCAAAATGGTGTCAAATGCACCTCAGTGAGGATCATCGCTCATAGCCCTTGATGCTTCACAGCCATATATTGATATACTAAACCAAGCTCAACCTCGCGAATTCAACGTCATCTGTCCAAGCTTCATCCTATTGTCCCCGACCACCCGAGTATAATCAAATATTCTGCACCATAGCAATTCCACGAGCATAGCGCCAAAAGAATGTCGACGAGGCCATTGCACACATGAATCCCGAAATTAGTGCCGCCTGCTTTTCATTTGCAAGACCTCCGATCAGAAAGCTGTGTGAGTTGCCAAGACACGTCGAGCACTCTCCGAGAAGCATGTACCGCCATGTATGTGCATTCCACTCGCAACAAGATGTCTTACTGGGATCTTCTGCGTCACCAGAGAATGCATCCATGGTCCGTGTTGGAGATTGCAACTGGAGCAGATCGTTCATGTTCCCTAGATGTATGAGGTTGTTTGATGGGGAATGTGCATAGCCATAGTCGCCAATACAGCACTCGTATAGTTTGGTGTCCAACACGATCGACACATGGAATTGGTCAACGTCATGGGCTGTTCCAGTACATAGGAAGCCGAAACTAACCTATTCTTGAGAATGTCACTAGCATGCTGCGCTCTTACTGTCCTATGTTGCAGAAGCAGATTGACAAGGATCAATCCTCTGGAGACAACATAAAAATATTGTCCATCAAAGATGCCATATGTACACTGTACACATCGAAATAGCGCCCACGCAGAGATCACTCATCAATTTTGATAAAAGAGCAGGGTGAAGTTTGTCCACTTCCTTCCCCGGATTAATTCGACTGCGGAGTGATGAAACTGAGACCACAAGTGCTGTTGAGTGTCCACATCATAAAATTTCGGATCGTATTATTCGCTCAATATCACGCACCACAGCTGGCTACGAGACAGCAATTTGAGCTCCAGTTAAAGGTGTACATGGCGTCAACCAAAGAGGTACTTCGCAATATCCACTCACTCACTATTCAAACTAGCGATGACTTCATTCGCGACGTCGGGTACGCAGGGATGTTTCCGCTCAGCACACGTTCGACTCGGACCGATTTTCCTGAAGCAGTGTACTTCAGGGCTCTCTGTGAGACTGAGTTTATGAAATTGTAATCGCAAAACTGTTCAATTTCCTTCGTCGCAAAAGTAGAAATAAGCCTCGCCTTTTCTCATCCCTATCGGATTGCATGGCATAAATAGGACACATTCGCTGTTAACGCATGCGTAGGAGACCACGGCCCCCATCTTCGAAGCTCCTCCTACCTCGTTCTCTTCCGCGCTAATCGATGAGGCTGTCACCAGAGAAGCTGCATAGGCGCACTCACGTCCATCTACATCTTTCGAAGCCCGGCTGCTCGCGCCCCCGACATCTCGCAGACGCCGATCGCCACAACCGCAGCCGCACAAGCCTCCTGCAGCTGACGCCCGCAGCACGCAGTGATAGAAGCGGATGATACAGTTATGTTCTCTGTGGGATTGGAAGTCATCGCGGCTACATTGCGGGCGGGTGGCCGACAAGATCCCGGGCGATTTGTCAGTTATGGAGCGATCTTGCAGGAAATGGTATTTGGCTTGGGCAACTTGCAAGATACTCTAAGGTATGACAATGCCTCCAACCCGGTTGGCCTTGTGTGTTGTCTGCTACGGAGTGGGGTGCTCACATAGAGCGCGACAACTTCATGAGCCAACCTAGGGACGCCACAGCGTCCGGGGCATCAAACCGTGGATCTCCAACTTGATCTCGCCCACGACACAGGAACGGTAAGGCGTCCCGTCTCGACGCCAATGAAACACTTCCGCAACCGCCCTCGAGCTACAGAGAACTCTAAAGCCCGGGCGTTACGTTGTCAACCCTCCATGTTTGGCCACACTTCTCAACTTCGCGAAAAGTTTTCTCAACGTCAACCCTACCCCAGCGTTCGCAGGCCAGCGAGCGTCCCGCGAGGCATGATGCACGATGCACGATGCACAAGTGGTGCCTGATATCTGAAGCCTGACGTCTTCCTAGCACGCAAGCTCCGCAGGCGTTACATTGCAGACAGCATGGAAGTCACCGCCTCCGCCAAACAAACGCTTCCGCACATGCCCTATTCAGGAAAGAACACGAGATACAGCGAAGTACACGACAGGCAGCGCGCCCGCGCGGCGCCCCATTACGCCGGGGAGCCGGCTCTACTAGGTAACATAGTTTCATTGCGAGGTATCGGGTGCGCGCGGGCGACATGAGAGTGAGACGGGACGTGAACGGACGTGGGATGATTCGTAAGTAGGCTGGGGTCCAGATAGGGTGTGGAAATGACCGGTAGATGTGAGATATACAAGACGCGAGATGTGTACAGACAGGTAGATGCGATGTCATGAGCGGGCGCGCGGGGAGGGGCTCAGGACAGGCTATTACGCTTGGACTTGAGCTTCATCAGACGTTGGAGGAGGTCCTGCGAGGCGATGTATAAGTAACATTCTGCGGAAAACCCAAGCAGTAAGAAACATACCTGCGCCTCGTCGGGTCCAAGTGTGCCACGGCCGCGCTCCTCCTCCAGACCCTTCTCAATGCTGTCCAAAATCTCGCCCATCAAGTCGCGGTAGTTGACGCCAAAGAACGCGGTGAGCTTCGCTGCGCGCCGGCGGCGCTGCTGGAACTCGTCGCCGCCCGTGCGCTCGTCGGCGCTCGACGCGATGCTGAACTCGGAGGCGAGCGAGACGAGCGAGGTGCGCGAGGGGAGCGAGCGGCGGCGCTCGGACTTGATCGTGCCGGTGGAGGAGGAGATGGACAGCGTGGGGGAGTGGAGCCCGAGGAGGTCACCCGAGGCGCTGGAGGTGGAGGCGCGGATGGGCGCATCGTCGGGGTCGAGGGTTCCGCTGAGGTAGTCGTGCAGCTCTGCGAGGGATTGTTTGTCGTCCTAGAATTCGAGTCAGTATTTGAATTACATGACACCTGGGAGGGGGAAATAAATAGACGAGAGCAGCACTCACCCGGTCGATGATGTCGTTCAGCGAGTTCAGCGAGTGCTGGTAGTGCAGATACACATCCGACATCCGCTGGTTGGCCTCGTCACGCCGGTCACCGTCTACGCCAGTCGCAATGAGCGGCTTGGTCGAGTCGGACGTGCCTGGGCGCCCGTCTTTGCTGGCTTTTTTACCCTTGCTGCGGTATGGGGACTGATTGACATTGCGCAGGCCGGAAAAGGGGACACGCGGGGACGCCGCGCGGGGCGAAGCAGGCTCCCAGAGCGCAGCGGGTGCACCGGGCGAGGAGGCGACCTGGCGGGTGTGGTAGAGCGTCTGCGGGGGCGCGACGCCGAACATCTGTGCAGGCAGCGAAGCGTCAGTACGTGCGGCGCAGGCAGAGCGGGGGGACGCACCTTCTCCATCTTGACGGCGCGGCGGACGTTGATGGCCTTCTCCCTGTCGTTGAGGTCTTCCTTGAGGCGGTCGATCTCGTCGGACCAGGAGCGGGCAAACTCGGCGGCGGAGCTGCTGCGCCTGCGGCGGACGCGGACGCGGCGCTCGTCGTCGTCGTGCATGGCGGGAGGCTCGGGGGCGGGCGGTGGGAGATCGTCGGCGGGGTCGAGGCCGAGGACGAGGTGGGGTGGCACGCGCGAACCGAGAAAGCGGTGGAGCTTCGCGAGCCGCTCGCGCTTCCTCCGGCGCTCGTCCTCCGCGGCGTCCTCCGCGCTGAGGCTCAGCACCGACGGCGTGCCGGGCGCGAATCCCGCCCCGGGCCGCGGCGTCGACAGCGGCGAGTCCGAAAAGGCGTGGTGGTGCCCAAACGCGGGGCGGGCGTGCCGTCCGCGGGACGTCGCCGGGTGCTGTCCCTCGTCGTCTGACAGATCGATGAAGGACGTGGGCGACGAAGCCCCGGACGCACGCCGCGCGGCGACGTCCACCAGCGAAGCCACGCCGCTGCCGCGCTTCTCGCCGGAGCGCCGCTCGGAGCGGTGGTTCTCGCCGGCGCCGTACTGGGCAGTCGCGCTGCCCTCCCACTCGCCGCTGGGCTCGCCTTCCTGCGAGCCAATTTCAATCGCGCGCGAGCCCGCGCTCTCCCCGCTGCGCCACGTCTCCTGGCTTGCCCGAGCTCCCCCATCTCCCCGCTCCTCGCCCCGCCGCCCGTCCACCACGAACGCGAATTCCCCCGCACTCATCGGGCTCGAGTGCCGTCTTGGTCCCAGCGCAAGGTACGCCGGCGGCCCGTCCGCCTCGGTCGGAGGCCAGTTCATCGCACCGAGCTCCGCCCCCGCCGCAGCCGTGACAACCTCCAGCATCGACGCCGCGCCCTTCTGGTGCCGTCTCTTCATCGCGAGGTTCATGCCTTTCGGTGCAGGCAGGCATCCACTGAGTGGGTCGTCTGCGTCCGCCTCGGGGTCGGAGCCTGCGGCGAGCGCCGCGCCAGGTGTCTGCCCAAACAGCTGCGTGAGCTTGCGCGTCTTGCGCACGCCCTCTGCGCGCTCGCGCGGATTCAGCAGATTCGTCGTAGGCGGGAGCCCCCGTGCGAGCTCGCCCGCGAGGTTCCTGTACAGATCTGGCTTGCTTCCGTTCGTATGCGGATACGCAGACGCCGGGTGCGCGGATGCCTGCGCGTCGTGCGACTGCTGCTCGTTCTCTGCGGGAGGTTGTGCAGAGCGCGAGCGGCGGAAGTGCGGCTTGGGCGCGGTGGGTATCGGCGGCTTCTGCCCGGACACTTCTAGCCGGGTCAGCTGCGGGCGCGTCGAGGAGCGCACGGGGTCGGTGTTGCTGCGTTGCTCTGGAGCGGTGCGGGGGTCGTATCTGTTCTGGTATTCGCTGCTGCCGCGATGGTCTGCGCTGGACGACGGCGCACGGCTATATGAAGATGGTGCGTACGAGTCGTGTGCGGACATGGACTGCGCGATGCTCGTGTAAGGGTGCGGATAGTCGGGTGAGGTGGGCGACGCAAAGTCGATGAACGACTCGCGGTCGGGGCTTCTGCTCATGTTGGGCCTGCCCGACGAGCTTGAGCGGCGTGTTTGGGTGGGGGGCGATGGGAGGGGGCGGCGGCGGGGCGGAGACGGCGCGTGCGTGGGGTCGTGGACGTCGTAGCTCGCCTGGGACTCTGTCGGATATATCGTGCTGGAGATACTGATGCGGGGGTCGCGGCTGTCGCTGCTGTGCGGGTGGACGCTCGTGTCACAGGTGGACATGGACATATTGGATTTCGTGAGTGCAAACACGGAGACTGATGAGGCCTCGCCGCTCGTGCGGGGCGAGACACTCTGGCTTTGAGGCGAGACACGCGACAGGCCGGATGCGAGAGCGGGCCCAGTAAAATTAGCGTTCGCTCCGTTGGCGGCGGCGGTCCCTTGGCGCCCGTGGGAGCCCGTCGCCGTCTCGGCATCAGCCTCCGCACGCTGCCGCCGGTGCCGTCCGGCCGTCGCCGTGCCACTGGCCGCCTGTCGCCCCGCCGCGTCGCAGCTGTCGCCGTCGCGCCCGCAACTGCTCATGCTGCCGCCGCGACGGCTGCGGCTGCCATCAGCGCCGCGACCGCCATCAGCAGCCAAGGCAACCGCATCTGTCTCCGCAATATATGGCCCCAGCCGCGCACGAGGGCTCAGTGCTGCCAACGCCCGCTCCCCCCGCGAGGACGCGGACGTCGTCGAGGAGATCGAGCCCCGCCGGTCCGCATCACGCATGCTCTGCACCACTGGCGAGCTCGGCGCGCTCGCGGGCACGCGCGCCTTCTCCTGTGCCCGCTTCTCCTTCTCCTTGCCCCTCTCGCGGCTCGTGCTTCCGCTGGACTCTGCGACCGCGCCCTCGGGCAGCTCCGTGCTCAGCCGCCGCCCGAGCCCGAGCATCCGCTCGACCCTGTGCAGCGACGCCCAGTAGCGGTGCGACTTGAACGCGGGGCGCGTCTGCACCGGGAGCGACGGCGAGGTGGGGAGCGACTGCGACTGCGCGGGGCCGTGCGCATGGCCGTCCGTCGTGCTCGGAGGCGAGTGGGGCGCGGTCGCGGGGAGCTGCGCCGAGGCAGGCACGCGCGGACGGCTCGGTGAGTCGGGCGGGCGTGCAGCGGGTCCGGGGGGCGGAAGGCGGCTTGTAGTCTCGGGGCGTCCGTGTCCGCGATCGGAATCGGCGTGGACGGTGCCTTGCCCCTTGCCCTCAGGATCCGGGTCGGGATGGCCCTGGCGGGCCGTGCGGTCTTGCAGAAGGTACGATAGCCGCGGCGCGGGATTGATATAGGGGTTTTCTTCGGGCAAGGGGATCGAGGGCGGGGATGCGGCTGAGGTGGATGCAAGCGGGTTAGGTGAGTCAGGGGGCGAGCGCACGCGGCTCTTGCGGCGCGGAGGAGGCGGGAGCCCGCCGCCTGGTACAAGAGCAGGGCTGGGAGGGAGCCGTTGGGCTGGTGTGCATGCTGCGGTGAGACTTACCGCAATTTTGAGCAGGACGGCGGACATACCTGCGCGGACCCGCTCGTCGAATTCTAATGCGGCATAGAGGTTGGGCGAGATAACTAGGTCGCGGGAGCTGCGCCGCTCCGTGCGCGTGCTGCGTGGGGCAGGCTCGCCGGAAGCAAATTCAGGATCTGCAAGGGATGCACTGGGAGGGCCCGCGGTCGGTGTCATCATGGCGTAAGCGTGACTCGTGCGTATCGTTAGTACTGATGTGTGTCGGGCACAGCTGTGCGCTCCCTCGTAGTAGGCTAGCAAGGATCGATAATATTGGTTGAGCAAGGGCGGAGCGGGAGGGACAGCGAGGATGCAGGCGGGTCAGTCGACAGTGGGGGCCACTAGGAAGGCGCACCCGACCCGTCACTCGGTGGCTCACTTCGAGCGGTTGGCCAGGCACACTGGGAGCGGGTAAACGTGCGCTGCGCGCTGAGCAGTGCGAGCACCGCCCCGCCGCCCGTCGGTTAGCACGTGCGCGCAGGCAGGAGCAGGCAGCAGGCTGGGCTCAGCCGCTGCGACGACGCAGCACGCGCGCGGGAGGCCTGATATACCTGCTGCGAGCGAAATGCACAGAAGGGAGCGGGTGCTATCGTCGTAGCAACGCCGCCGGCGCCAGCGCCATGGCGCACGGTGGGACCCGTTGGAATGATGGCGATGGGCATCACGCTCGTCTGCGTCCACGACGCCTCGAGGCGGAATGTTATGTCACACCGGGCCTGCCTCCGACTCAGCGCCCGTCCAGCGCGCGCCCTGCGGCGTCCGTGCTATGACGCATGACACTCACGGGCAGCAGATGCGACGAGCTGCAGGGCTTCGGCGGCGCAGGGGCGGGCGGCTGGCCGACGCCGCAGGCGCGGAGGGGACGCGCGGTGGACGCCGCTTGGCCCGCCCGGGCATGCCAGCGCCAGGGTGCGCAGGTGGGCGCCTCCCGCTGGGGCACACACAAGCCGAGCGCGCTGCGATCTCGATGAAACGCAGCCAAGTCTATTGAGGGATGCGATCAGCAGCCCCAAGCAGTTCTCCGGGCCCCGTGCGGCATGTTCTGAGCAGGCCTGTCAGGATGACGAGCTTACGACGTGTCGGGGAGCTGCTCGTTTGGCTCCTCGGTGGAGGTTAGGTTCGTGTCTCAGTGTGCGATTGATCCGGTGGCAAGCCAGGAACACGGGCGGGTGGTCACGGCCACAGAAATATATAGTATAGCACCGTTATAGCTAGCTCGCATCGTCCCCGAAACTCCTAAGCACTTCCTGAGGCCTTCAGCATGTCGGCAACTGAGAGCAGGAATAGGAATCAGCACTCCTGCATATCGAAATGGAAATGCCACCGGCGCGGAAATGAACACTCACGCTTCTCGCCGAGCGCGTAGGCGACGCTCTGCGTGTGCGTCGCGGCATGCAACGGGATGACCGAAAGATCGCAAATACGCAGGTTTGCCGTCCCGTACACCTTCGAGGACGTAATAATGTCAGGGCCATGACAGCCGAATCAGAACACGCATGCACGTACGCGAAGCTCGGGGTCAACGACACCATTCTTCTCGCGTGGGAGCATGCTCGCGCTGCCAATGGCGTGGAAGCTCGACTGGGTGTTGGTCTTCACGAATTCTGGAGAATATTCGTCAGTAACCGTCCAGTCAAATAATTCCGCTGCCCCATATCGCGACGGGACAAGGGCAGACACAGGGATTCTAGAAGCAGGAAAAGGACGAGCGGTGACACACCCTTGAGCTCCTCGTCAGAAGCGTAGTTCAATCCTGCGTCAGCGCCCTTGACGACCACCGACTTCCACGGCTCCGTTTCTGCAATCTTCTTCGCATATCTGACATTCTGTGCGGTCAGCTCAAGGTCTGGAGCAGTGCGAGTGTTAGCGTCGGGTAGGTGAGTACGATACGAGATATTGTCTACCGAACAGATTCTCGAAATAGTGCGGATCGATCTCTGGGTCGTCGAGCGGGTTGTTGCTGACAGAGTGCTACGGAAGGGCGTGAGAATCGTATTTCGAGCTGATGTGATAGTACGTACAATAGTGCCTCGGGAGAACGGGTGGTTATGGACACATAGGAAGCTCGCCTGAATGGTGCAGATGTCAGCTAAAGACTGACCGACATCGTCATGCAACATACATAGAGCGTCCCAGGCTGTGGCAGCGCTAGACACCGACAAGGATTTGAGCACGGAACCAAGATCGCAAGGTCAGAGACGTACTCTTGAAAGCATAGAACCCGGGGAACATGATGAGCTCGACATCGGGAATCTTGTCATCCTTCAGTGCGCGGAGCTGCAGATCGTATTGCTCCGCGAGCCCCGGCGGGAGCTTCCCGCTCTCTTTCAGTGCTTGCACATGCGCCTCGGCCTTCTGCATGAAAGACGGCGCGTCTTCGGGGTTGGCTAGCGAGTAGGGGATGTACGCAAAGGCGTTTATGGCGTAACGGTGGACGTTCGGCTCGTCTAGTGCGCTATAAGCACGAAACAATAAAACGTCAGCGAGCCGGCCGCAAGCACTCGTGATGCGGAGGGGGGGACATACACAAGTCTGGCCTGCTCCTTCGCGAACTCGGGGTCATGCAGCCTGTCGAACGTGGGCTCGACGCCAATCGTTTTCGTGATTTCCATCGGAACACCTGGCGAAGGTGAGCCTGGAATGACAATGCGATAACGAAGGGTCGTACTGAGGAAAAGATGGTCTTGGACGTTCTCGCCGACTCCGGGAAGCTCGACTTTGAGAGGCACACCGATGCGCTGCAGCACGTCTCGGCGACCGATGCCTGATAGCTCTAGAAGCTGGGGGGTTTTGATGGTCCTGTTCGAATATTTAGGTTCAACCACGATGCAATGCAAGATGCTAGCAAATGAGTAACGGACCCCGCTGAACAGATTACTTCCTTGCCAACGTTTGCCGTGTACGTCTTGCCACTGTAGAAGAATTCGACTCCGGTTGCGACAAAGTTGCCATTGTGCTTCTCCTCACTGAATAGTATACGAGTTGTGACGGCCTCTGTGAGCACCTATTGCATTTCGTCAGGCCTTTGCCGGAGCGAGAGGAAGCGATGTACACACCGTGAAGTTCGGTTTATTTATATTCGGCACATAGCAAGCAGTGGCGGCGTAAGAGCGTGTCCAGTGAGCAGTGCGATCAATTACGGAAGAAGCCGTCCATCCACCCGTGATCTACGAAGGAATCGCGAGAAAAACGTCAAATCCGCCCTAGTCATGTGCATTGAACGAACCCACATTCCCTCCGTAGGGATCCTCGAGCAAGGGAACATCTAGGTTCTTCGCAGTATCGAAAAATATTTTGTCGAGAGCGAAAATGCGATAAGAGACAGCTGTCTTGATCAAGCCAGCTTTGCCCCGCCACTCGGCATTGTGACGTGCAAAGTCTTCAGGGTACAGTTCTGTCGCTGGAGTGAACCTAATGGATTAAGTCATCAAAGAGTCGGAATAGTATAATCGGGAGATCAACGCACTGTTCTGCACGTAACACATATTTCTGGTAGGACTCCCAGTTCCAACCAGGGTTGCCTAGTGTTTCCCAGGCGTCTACGTCCTGCGCTGGTGGCTTACACCACGCCCAGAAGTTCATGGCACTAGTGCCGCCTAATAATCGATAAGTCAGAGAAATCCGGGGTTTGGCTACATTGAGGTTCAAATCGCACCGAGACCTTTGCCTCGATTCCAGGGTATGACGCTATCGTTCATGGCTTTTTGGGGTGTAGTCTCGAAGCCCCAGTCATACTGCACATATAAAATGTTTCATTTACAACGCACAATTATTACTGGTAGTGGTACACACCTTCTGATCTCCCCACGTAGCACCATATTGCCCGCCGAGCATGATCTTGGGATCATCGAGATTCGGTTCACCAGCCTCGAGGACCAACACTGATTTGCTTGAATCCTCCGAGAGGCGAGCTGCAACTGTGAGCCCCGCAGTCTATGTTGCGTCTGTGAAAAGTCCTCATGCAGGTTTTTGATAGGTACATACCCCACCCCCAATGACGATATAGTCGAAGGTCTTGCACACTACGTCTGAAAGCTGCGAAACCATGATGATAAGAAGTAGCAGAGCTGGATTAAGAGAAGCTGAAATGGATGGCTCATAGTTGTAAGCGTGCCGTTTTATAGTGCACAACCGGACACTGCTGGGGTGTTCGCAAAGCGAACAAGAGTATTTCAGGCGCACTAATCAGCACGAGGGTCACAACGAAGAAACTGGGTCATTGGATGCGGTGCCAAAATGTCCGACAGCAGTTCCGATGCCGCCAAGACACCATGATCGCCTTTCAGGTGCCGTCTATTTTGTCAATGTTGTAGATCATCGCAGCACGGGCTGGACTTGGTGGTGGTCAGTAATCGAACCCATTGGCCCAGAAAGTTCAGATAGACCGCGCTAGAACGAGTCCAACTACATTGATGAGCTTGCCATGTAGGACGGTGATCGAGAATGCAGACAAAACTGTGATTTGCCGCTTGCAGTACTTGGTACAGGCTTTCTGCGCGTTCACAACATGTGTGCAAGTCCGACCGCGCGGGATCATGTTTCTACATACGTGGGTTGCGGATGTGCTGACTCTGGTGGCGCCGTGAACCCCGAACATTTCCCGCGCGTCGTTTCAAACTCTCTGGATGCGCCCATTGGTGAGCGACTTGCTTATTTTTTCATATGCGTCTGAAGTTCATAAGCTGACAACTCACTGCATGGCAAGCAGTAAGTACCACAGACATTGGAACCTCTTCAATCTGAATCCCCGCGTCCGCGTGTCAGCCGAAGTCACTGATGATCGGCACCTCCAGGGTACTACAAGGCACCTCCAGCGGCTGCAAACGCACTGCAGCCTCCGGTGCAGGACATGGGTCAAAGAGTACGCGGCATCGATCCAACGTGACCGGGCCAAGCAGGCTCAAACATCAGAGGAGCGCCAGGACGAGCACGCCTGAATCTGCCTGACTGGCCGCGTCCCGGCCCAGACCCCGGCGTTCCAGCAGGGGACCGAGCCGGGTAATCCACCCTCCTCCTCCTCCCGGCCTATAGTTCAGTAGCTAAAACCGGAATCAAAGACGCCGCTGTCGGAATCGAGGAACATCATTAATGCTAGTCCCTCCAGTTGTCGCTGGAGTTTCTTCACTGCTTGGCACCACCCCCTTCCGTGGTACATCCGATAGCCAGAGCCTAGGCCCTAACCCTCTAGAAAACTGATTCTCGTACATCTGCCAATATGCTGCGGGACATGCGAAAGGCGAATTGCAGCAGTAGCAGGCAAGGTTTGCCAATGCAAGCTACGTTTCGTAGTAACTTCTTGCGACCGTATCATCAGTATTGGATTCTGAGGCCTTTGCCTGTGGATACAGATTCGGGAAAAATGCGAATTCGGAGTCGTCGTGTCTCGTCCGAGTCTGCTGCCAAGTCAAACAATTCGCCCGAAGGTGAGCGAGCTCCTCGGAGCTCTACCACTTGACGCTGGTCTCTCGATGTAATTCGATATAGCATCGCACTTACCACCAGATCTGCCCGGATGGGCCATCACTGTCTCAATAGCGGCATGTCTCATTCAACATAGAAGATGAATACCTCGAGTGATCAAGTCTTTGTAACAATATATCACGGCTTCTGCACAGGCTCCATGGACGTGATCAGAGCGATTGCCCTGCTAGGTTACCCCGAATCCTTGACCGAGCCAAACTTGTGAATGGAAACTACCTCACCTATAATCGAAGATCATTTCCTCATCGAGGGAGCATGAAGAGAAGACCAGAACTCTGCGGGGACGCGTACATTATGCGAGGTGGTACTAGTGTATGTACGGATTGCGGAGGATATGTAGCGGAGCATGATAGGTATAGATACTACTCGTCCGTGTGAGGTACTACAACGACTGCATGCGGCGAGGCGGTGGACGCGAGCCTGCAATGTACAGTATATGGAGTGCTGCAAGGGGTGAACAATTATACAAGACGCACGCACGAAGCGAAGAGAATAAAAACGCTCAAACCAATGGCACGAGCACGCACGGCCTGCGGCGGTCCTCGTCGCGTGCAACAACGACGGGTTGACAATGAGTCCTTCTGCCTCTCTATCCCTCTGCCTCTCACCCTCACCTTCTTCCCGTCTCCTATCTCCTTCATCGTCCTCGGTCTCTTGAACCTCCTTCGTTTCCCTACCCGCTATCGCTCCTTATCCTTCTCCCTCTCTCGCCCTCTGTCCCGATCCCTCTCCTTCTCTCTCCTTCCAAACCCAAGCATCGGCGCAGTCAAGCTCAATTTACGCGTCGCACGCTTCCAGTTCCCGCCCGCGCCCGACGACGCCGATACCGGGCTGTCCGGAGAACTCGCGCTCGCCCCGCTCGCCGTCGTGCCCGTCGACATCGTGAAGCCCAGGCCCAGCGGGCCGAGCACCGGCGGCGGCGGCGACGGCAGCGACGCCGGCCCGTCTAGCCCGCGGCGCGGGCTCTCCCTGTCCTTCCCCTTCGTGCCGGGCGCACCTGGGTCGGCGGTGGGTGAGACGGGAGACGCATTCCGGGCGCTCGTGAGCGATGCCGGCAACGGCGGCACGTCAGGGGTGCCCGAGGCGGGCCTCGAAAACGAGGACGACCCGACGGTTGCGCCCGCGGTGGACGGCCGCGGCGGGAGCTTCGACGTCGGGCCGCGGCTGCTCTCGTGCTTGCTGCGCCCCCTCAGGAGCTCGGGCGAGGACTTCTTGTGCTCACCCGCGAGGCGCGAGGTCGATACTGGGCTGGACGGGGATGGCACGGGAGAGGCCGTCTGGGGGCGGGGGATGTCGAGCGGCGGCGTTGCCGGCGCGTTGCGCGCACGAGCCGATCCGGAGCGGTCCAATGCGGGCGTGGAGGACGCAGGCGTGTCCAGGCGCGACGTCTTCCGCTTGAACCAGGCCTTCTTCTCCCCGGACTTGTCTTTCGACGCACCGTTTGCGAGGCTGCCTTTGGACATGATAGGCGACGACGGCATCGAGACATCGTGCTGGCTCGTCTCGGTCGACGTGACCGAGTGCGAGGTTCCGGGACGGTGTGAGCCGCCCACGGACGCTGGCAGGAGCGGGACTGGAGGCGGGGGTTCAACGAAGCTGCGTCGATTTTCCGACGCGCTCCCGTTCGCACGAGCGCGCGACGGAGGACGCCGCAATGTATGGAATATCCCTCCGAGGGTCGTACCAGATGGGGATGCCGGCTGCGACGACGTCGAGCTGGAGCCTTGCCCAGACTGCGTAGAGATCGAGGAGGGGACGCTCCCGGGCATGAACGGTGCTTTCAGGCCTGTACTCGTAGAAAGCGGTATCGGATGCGACGCGGGGGTTCCAATGCTCGGCGAATCGCTCTTGTCTGACGCATCGGGCTCCTCGGTGAGCCCGGGAGGGAGCGCAGGCGACTCCAGATCCCGCTCGCTCCCCTCCGATGCCACCGATACCTCAACTGTCTTGCCGGGCGCGGAGCCTACTTCGGTTGTGCTAGGTTCAGGCACTGGCTCTCGAAGACCAAGGGCCACCATGTCGAGGTCTACTGCTTGATAGTAGAGCACATACGCGCAGCCGTTCGGCGAATCGCCAAAGTATCTGGAGATTTCGGACTCTTTGATGATCTCGACATTGTCATCGTCAAAGAGCATCCAGATGCCGCGCGCTTTGATGATGGTCACGTAATGACCGTGATGTGGGCCGCTGTAAAACGGGGGAATCAGCTGGATAACAATTTATGTAAAAGAGATAGCGAGGACACATACTTTCCAATATGCACGACGATGGCGAAGAGCTCGTATAAGCGGTCTGGGTCCTCCGCATCATCCACGGTGTTGAACAACCGTAGCTGAAGCGGGAACGCAACACGATAAGCAAGCTTGATATACTTGCCGACATCCTCCTGATACTTGAAGCGCTTGAGGTGCAGCGCCAGAATGTTCGGAAGCTTCTTGATTTTCATCCTGCGCCACGGCGGTCACCATCCATCATCAATCCCATGTGACATGACGCGGCATGACATGACAGGCTTTTGAGCCCGAGAACATGTCAACATACCTCTTCTCCGCCTCTTGAAGGTCGCAACAGAAGTCGCAAAAAAACTTGTTTCTCTGACAAAGCATCTCGCTTGCGCTGAACTGCCGCAAGCACGCGGTGACGCTCGAGTTTTGCTCGATGTCGATGGACAAGTCAAGGAAGGATTCGTCCCGAGATGACACAGTTTCGCACGTGAGACATCGTGTCTCGCTTGTAAGAACGCCCTCAAACAGCCGGTGTACAAAAGTCGAGGTGAAGGTCGAGCCAATTATGCCAGTGAACGAACTTGGTGCCGTTTGCACAGCGGTCGAGGACAAGGTGCCGACCGACGTCGACACTGTAAACGAGAATTCGTAAGAGAACAATCAACGAACCAGGATGGACTCACGATCCTCCCCTGACGGTGCCTTCCCATTGTGCCCGTTCCCATGCTTTCGATCATCCTCCATCTCCTCGACAATCCTGTTCAAAAGGAAGTTCAGGAACTCGTGTGCGTCCTGGTGCATCGAGCTCCGAAACAGCTCGTTGAGTTCCTTCAACTTGTCGATGAACGCTTTCGGCGCCACGGTCCCCCGATCAGCCGGGTTTTTGCTGATATAGAGGAAGAGCGAGCGCAGCGCCGAGAGCAGCGTCGGCGGAGCGAGAGGGATCGCGGGCGCGGCGACGCCGTTTGTGTTCGAGGTCGCGGCCATGGGGCTCTGCTGCGCAGGCGACGACTCGGAAATGGAGAATTTGCGCTCGAGTTTGCCGCGCACGGTTCTGGGAGCCGGCGTGGGTGCGGGTGCCGGCTGCGCATGGGGGATCGCTGGGGGAGGGAGCGAGAGCAGATCGGGTGCGGAGGGGTCGGGGTATTGGGTGAGGAGCTCCCGGAAGGGGCCGCAGAAGTAGAGGGCTTGAAGAACAGAGTTGGCGTAACTAGTGATAATAATCCTATCAGCATCAGTCTCATTACCAAGATGAGTGGAAGGCGAGACGTCGCCCCATGCGCTCCTGCATTTTATTCTGCATCAATCCAGCCTAGCCCCCATAGTAGACATCCCGATCGCAGGTGTTGCGATTAGTTGGGGAAGGGTGAGACGTCCGGAGACGCGAGCATGAGGGCACGGCAAGACGGACGACGACTCTCAGACCCGCGCGAGACAGTGAAGACACTAGAGGGCTCGTAGAACCCTACAAGTCATCATGTTCGCAGACAGTGGAGCACGCCGACGAAATCAGGGAAATCACAGATGCGATACGCACCAGGTGTTGCCAAACTGCAGAGGGCAATCAGTCTAAGAGCACACGCATAGCGCACAAACGACGCACGTTCTCCAACCCAAACTGTTTTGCGTCTGCGGCGGTGATGACGGGAGGCTGCTCTACGACGGCAGTGGTGGTGTTCGTGGAGGCATGACCGGTGTTGGCGAAGGGAATCCATTTTCCAATGGCCATGCTTTTGGCTCAAGACGGGGGGCTTGAGCGCGTCGCGGGCCTGCGGCTATCCACGACGAGGGCGAGGACGCTGGGGCGGGCGATGAGCGGGGGGGTCGAGGGCGATGAGCGGGAGGTCGAGGGCGATGGTGAAGCTGCGAGAACGAGAAGGACGGCGAGAAGGCTACGGCAGCGGCAGCAGCGCCTGTGCAGCGTGCAGCAGCCTGAGTAGCATCAACCGTCCGCACCGGCCAAGGCACCGACTGGCACCTCCTTCCCCATTTGGCAAGCATCCCGAAGCGTAGTTTCTCCGGGGTCATGCCTCTGTCATCTGCTCGTGCCGATGCTTGCAGGTCTCCACCAATTTCTCTGCTGATGTCTCCCTGTCCGTCTGCAACTTGGCGCTCCTCCGCGCTTCTCCCTGAGTTCTCTGGCGTATCGGCCACATTCAATTAGATCTCGAGAAGCCGGCGCCTTATCGCGGATGCCCGAGCCGTGCCTTGTCCCTGCTTTCGCGGACCCGCATGGCCACCTCTCACGTTCGACGCCACGGAAAGCCACAGTCGGGGACTCTCCGAGTCTTTGCGTCCCCACTTGCGCGGGAGCTCGTTCCAGGGCCGTGGCGTCTCTTGCTCCAGGACTAGGGCGATCCGGTTCGGCCTGTCCCAAAGGTGCTGGATACTTGGGTTGATCCCCTGCAGGGTCGGCGACGCCGAGGCTTGGACAGAGCTCGCCCGTGGGTACCGGAACAGGTGGCCAGTAGCCCGGGCCTTAAATGTTCTTGCTGTGACATCCCTCCCTTCAGGATAGGAAGAAGGGGATCCAGATCTCACTCGTGCCCTGGCATGTGACCCATCGGTGTATTGACTTGGGAGGATCGCAGTAAGTCCCTGACGCAGAGCGCCTGAAAATGCAGAGACATTCCTTGAACAAGAGAAAGTCTTGGCTGACGCAAAGAGATGTCACCCGGCACCATGCTTACTTATCCCGCCTTGCTGTGGAAAAGACAGATGATCACACTGGGGACATCGTGGGCTCAGCAGTTTCCGAATCCTGTCACTTACGTACACGGCCAGTTGTGGATAGGCCGTGCCAGAGGAAGGAGCAAAGGGCGAGGATTTACATTCGCCGAGGTGAATTTTCCGTTCTTATTAGGCCGCAATGATTCTCTCTATCTAACGCTCTTCCATGATGTTATGAAGGGGCAGAGTGATGTCAAAAGGGAGCATCCTGTGGGTGATGGCAACGTGGCGCAGAACGGAGGAAAGAGAAGTTGCCTGATTTAGCAAGCGTCCTACCAAAATGAGCGACGTCTGCCCCGCTTGGCTTAACCAGAGGAACACTGCTACAGTCTATTCGGTCCTGTTTCGATACATGGGATAAAATTTTACACTACCAAATGCTCTGTCTGACCGAGAGACTCTCATTACACGCCAAATGTACTGTTGTGGTGGATTAAGGAGTGTCGGACTATCGTAACTAAATGAACGGGCGAGGTGAGACGCGATGCGCTAGTCAATCAAAAGGTCAGTATGCTCATAGCGATCAGGATTCGATGGTCGCATCCACTGTTCAATCAGTCGAGACCAAGGAAGATCGGGACAGTACGCCAGGGCCTCCCGTCTCCTCAGTTCCTCTTCCGTCTCTGGCTGCGTCTGCACATCCAGCGGAGTCATATCCACATCCGGATTGTTCTCGAGCGCGTGTGGCATCGGCAGTCGCTTGCCCTCCTTGTCTGCGCCACATGGTGAGCGTCGAGAACACGGCATGGCGCACGCAAGACTCACCCTGCTTGGGCGCATGCGAGAAGTCCAGCACGTGGACGACATCGCTCATCCACTCCGCGATGCAGAGGCGGCCGACGCTCTGGTCCCACGCCATCGCCACCACCTCGCTCAAGTCGATGTCCTTCGGTATCTTGATCCTCTTCGTGAAGCACTCCTGGTTCACCCGCCGCTCCGCCTCCTCGAAGCTGACGAGCCCGGGGTCGCAAAACCGACGGAGCCCGCGGACGCGAGGCGCGTCGCGCAGATCGCCTTCGTGCGTCATGTAGACCAGCGAGCGCTGAGACCCGACGAGGGCGTGCAACACGTAGCCGGCAGTCAGCGGGATCGCGCGGAGGGGCCCCATATGGTCAAACGAGTACCGGTAGGACACGCTGCGTCCCGCGGGGCCGTGTTGCTCGCTGCGCCTGGGGTACAGAATGACGCGGAGCAGGCCCGTGTACCCGTACGGATGCATTCCGCGGCGCGTGTCCGCAAAGCGCTCGAGCCGGTGCGCCCAGACAGTAACCGCGTGCGGCGCGGGGGGCTCATGCGGATTGCGCAGCGCCGCATGCACCGAGCTGTCGAGCGCGGTGGGGATGCCGTGATCGCTGATCTGGATATTGTCGAGTGTGCCGATGGTATCGTTCTCGAGCCACTCCATGTCCACGGCATCCCGCGAGTGCTCTGCGGGGTCGTCGCCGGGGGGGATGACGTCGTAGAGCTCGAGGATATGCTCGCCCTCGCGAGGCGTGCCTACCTCGCGCACGACGAGGACTTGGTTTTGACATGGCAGCAGGCGGATGGCCTTGATTGTGTGTTGCTAGCGACGGACGCGTCATTTACGGATCTGGCAAGTCATCGGTATCGGACTCACTGTGTCCGGGTAAGGTTCGGTATTGTTGCAGTGTAAGATTGAGGCGGGACCACCATTCAGGTTCTTGAATATTATACGATCGGGAAGCTTGGGGACCGCCAAGTATGGCACGCCGTCGATCTCGTCGAGAGACGGCACACCGAGGACGCTCTTCGTACGTATCAACGCCAGTGTCTTGAACGGTCGTCGCTGCCGCCGCGCGTGTCGTAGGAACTCCTCGCTATTTGGTGGAAATCGGGGATCGCCCAGAATTTCTAACTGTCGAAGGGATATGTGCAGAGTGACGCATTCATATTTGAGAGGCACTTCCGGGTCGATTGCGTCTCCGCTATATTGCGAAATGTCAATCCTAATCCAAGTATGAGCTCTCTAAGCGGGCCAGCTGTCGTCGAGAACACGTACCCGCAATCTCGATGTGCGCGGTACATAAAATCTCTTCTGACGAACGATATTGTGATGCCTCGTTCTGCTATGCCCTGCTCGTTTCGAAACGGCATGTATTTGGCTTGTAGGTTGAAAGCCTTTGTGGCCGTAGTCGCCTTGGCTAGGGGAACGCACCCGCCCAGGCGGTGATCCATAACATAGACCATGATGCCGTAGTGATATTTTCTATCGTCCGTCACGGACGCAACCATATATTTCCCGCCAGGCAAGATGACCATAGAGAGAACCTGCGTATGCGCGGGAAACTGCCATTGAGAATAAGGATGTACGCGGTCGCTTTCCCATAGTTTATGTATGGAATAAGCACGCGTTACGAGGGATTCGGCCTCGATACTTGTGAGGCGGTCAAGGGAGTGTCGAGTAGTAGGTGGTAAAGGAGGGAGGGGGATTCTGGCCTCTCGCAAGAATCGTTTCCAGATGTTGCCGTGGTGTGTAAAGTCGTAGAAAAGCAAGCTGACCTGAAGATTCGGAAAGAATATCAGTGCTCATAATCGAGCAAGACCTGTGGTGACGAACCTGCCGCAAGCGTAAAATGTCGAAGACGTCAAGATGATCTGCTATCTCATACAGCAGCTCAGCCGGGATTCTCTGTATGTGTCCACCTGATGGTGTAATGCTTGCTATAGGATGTTGTGCTCTCCGATAGAAATTTCCGGGAATAGAGTCGACTCCCTCGATAACGTCTTGATCATCGGCGCTACCGGAGCTGTGCGATGAGATGCTGCGAGCCGGCCTGACCAGAGGAAACGCGCGAAGAACGGAACTGTAAGTAAAGTCAAGGAAAGGCATCTTGGATGTGACCAGCACAGATCTTATGGGAGGCGAAGTGAATTTCCACGGCAGGGTTTACACGCATGTTTTTGCCGCCGGCCGCAACTTTGTAACTTCGATCTGTTTTGCGATGATTTGCGTGTGTGGGCGCACCATGCGTTGTATTATTTGCAAGGACACGCATCAGCCAAACAGGATCGCTGGATACCTTGTAATCTGGCACAAGCGAGAGGGCGCGAATTTGTGTCGATTTGTTCGAAGTTCAAGATGTGGGCGATACAAGCGTTTCCATTTCGGGCGCAGTCGCGTAACTTTAGACGCCCGACGGAAGCAACCAGAGCGCGTCCAGCGCGAATTCACGCTTGTCCTGGTCGCCGTCGTCGTCGTCGACCTTCTGCATGCGAAGGTACCTTCAGCTCTGTGATCGTATCGCCGGTAAAGAGCATCTCCGAAATGCATGGAGAAAGTTCTGGGGCAGCCCCCGAGGGCGATGAGGGCGGAGGTGCCAGCATTCGGGCTGTGCACGCTCGCTTGGCGTCTAATCCGTATTGATTGGTGGTGATATCCTATGCACCTGGCAACTTTCGCCTTCTCTATCCTCCGTGACTCACGCCATCCACCCATCTACGTTGGTGTCCTAGCTTGCCAGCCCTTGTCCGTATCAGAAGACCGTGCCAACGGACTCCAGGCAGGCCTGAATACCTGCCGCCACAAGATCTCGCCAATCCCAAAGACGTCAACCTGCAAGTGTCGCTGGAACAACAGCGCCGGAGGTCTACGTTGCTATCAAAACACAAGCCTTGTACAGCTGTTGAAGTGTCTCGGAGATGACATCCATCGAGTCGGGACTCAGTACAAGGTCCAAAGAGTCAGTACCGCAGCCCGGATCTGAACGATCTACGCGCTAACATCATACTTGGTTGCATAGCCCTTGGTATTTGACAAGTGCGTCGAAATGGAAGCCATGGGAGGAATGCACACAACTCACCATCTGGGCCAACAGTATGCCGTACGCAAGGCCTGCTTTTCCTTCGTCCTGAGAAGTCGTGGAAGCCGATCGTGTCCGTTGCTGTGGATGGCCAGACGCATGAATGCATGCTCGGCTGCGATGGACAAAATCCAAATGCAAAGTCCCCAATCGTACTGTGGGTTTCCTTCGTTTCCGGACTGTCGGCTCCTGGATCTGATTGCCTCGTTGTAGGCGAGGCGTCTCCCATGGGACACGATTAGACATCTCGGTGTGGCACCGATCCCACCGTAACAAGCGGACGAAGAAGCATCTCGTTGGGTCTGTATATATCTCGCTCGGCGAGATGGTCAAAATGCAGGGACAGTCGGGCTCCAGTATGTTCCTTCAATCCGGATCTGCGAGACGCGTCTGATAGATTCGCAGAGCTGGATTTACGCCTGAGCTGCCCTCCTCCCCAGAAAAGGAGTCCAACTATTGGTAGCAAGCGTCTACATGAAGCGACTCTGACAGTGAAGCTCGTGGCTCCTGATACACTCGTAGTGCTAGGTCCTCCAGAGCCTGTACTATCGTCATCTACATCACTGCTCGCAGATATTGTGTCTGACGTCCCTCCTTGTAAGCAATACCCAGCTGCTTCACTGGTAATATGCTCATGACTTTGGTTTTATAGCTTCACGAGCACCGTCCGAGACGCTAGTCTCACATGCTGATGATTCTGTCCGTACATGGAGGGACCAGATAGAGCCAACGATTGACGAAGCAGCCCCGAACCAGCTAAGACATAGGCGGCCACGAAAGCTCAGGCCATATTGCATTGACTCTGATGTCCCGGAAGGCGAATGCACATCTGACGAAGCATCTTACCCGTCCACGCCTCACGACGACTACTTCCCAATAATGTCAACACATTCTGCAAAAGGCATGGTCGTTGATGATTTGGAATGTGCCGACCCAGAGATGCTGTCTCAACAAGTTACTTCAAATGAAGACGTTCAGCTGACGGTGTTCGAGCATTTCATTGACGTCTTCGCACCATATCATGAGATGCGGGAAGCGCGACTGGAAGATCCTCCGGACTGCGAGCGGTATGAGAAGGTCCTAGCGCGTCTGTTGACGGAGTGGTATGTTGTGGGAGCTTCGGTGCGTCTTGGGCTCCTCCCGTTCACGTCGTCTAGCTAACGACCATACGTCACTAGCTACTGGCAATCGCTGCGTAAGTCTCGGTGTGTTATGCGTGCAAGGAATCGTGCTCATTGTTTCGTCATTGCAGTATTGATGCCGCCATCTTTGGCTTCGCGCCGTCGCCTGGGACCCTATTCGTTATCGATGGTTTGTCGGAACGGCTGGTGGTTCTGAGTTCGCTCACCGCGGGAATCGGTATCATGCTCGATGCATGGTTCCTCATGCTGTACAGCAGTGCCAACGGGACGCGGTTCCAGGTATGATCTCTCCCTTTCACGCTTCCTATGGCGCTTACCATCCCCGTGCCGTCCCGACAGAGGCTTTCGACCGACTTCTACGGGACACACCTATTCTTCTGCCTCTCGTGCCGCATGCCTTCCCTATGCATGTTACTCTCCTCTGTCTGTCTTATGGGCTTCCTCCTCGCCGTCGCCTGGGTCGCATGGCCAGAGGCCGTGTACGTCATGTCAGGCGTAGCCGGCACTCTCATCACCCTGCAATACCTTGTATACGGCTTCCATAAGGCCGGACAAGTGTGCTTCTGGATTGTCAGGGGATTTTGTAGGGCAATCAGGGGGCGAAGGGACTCAAATGTGCCGAGGCCGAACGTCGCTAGGCCGGCTGGGGATATTCCAACGCGACCCGCTACTTGAGCTAGTGTATGCAACGTGACTACACCGGGACATCATCATCGTGCTGTGAGATATTCGCATTCAACGCATATAACATACCACGCAAGTAATTACGAGCCAGTGATACGATGTCCTGCATTACAACTTACAAGGTCCAGTAGGAACCAAGTAACTAACACCGCTGAGACGAGAAATTAGCGCGAGCTACCAGATTGTCTGTACCTTGCACGGCGTCGTCTCTAATTATCTTTCCTTCCCCGCGGTCCATTTTGAACTGGGATATGTCATATGCAGTCGTGCCCCCGTCCACCAGGAGCTCCTTCAGCACCTTCCCGATCAAAGGCACGAACTTCATGCCCCATCCCGCAGTAAACACGGCAATGCTCTTCTCGCGCTGAGGGCCTGCCGCGGGCATCAGGTCTCCCGGGATGTAGTCCAGCACGAACATGTTGTCGTAGACGTTCGTCTGCAGGCCCACCCCGGCGAAGACGGGCACCGGGTCTGCGCTGCATCCGCGGACGTGGCTGCGGACCCACTGCCGCGTGTGCTCGAGGTCTGCGGACGGGATGTCACTGTGCGAGCGCTCGGAGGGGTCGGAGATGGTTCGGGTCGCGGAGTCGACGGCGATGCGTGCGAGGTTAGGGGGGCCCCACGGCACGGAGGGGAAGCCATAGAAGAGGTTGGAGGCAGGGGTCGTCGCGGAGGTGTCCTGGGCGAATTGGAACCACATCTTCGGGAAGCTGATCGTAGGGTCGATGGAGTAATATTCGAACACCTGCGGGGAGGATGTAAGCAAGCCAACGAACGTGGATTCAGCGGGAAAGAAGTACCATCTCCCAGATCTGTAAGTTGAGGCTAAAGCAAAATGATGGGTAGAGGATATGGTTCACGTAGGCCCCGCATGTGATCGCGATCTTGTGGGCGCCGAAGGTAAACTGGTTAGGCGCAGCACTTGCGCCCTTGTCCGAACCCAGCAGGCCACCCACAAGCCAAAGACTGGGATCACTGATACATGGGGTGACAGAGTTCACGTAGGCGTACTGCAGAAGCTTCACGCCGAGCTGCTCGCAGAGCCTGAAGAGGGTGCGTGTGAGAAGTGTGACGTTGATGACGCCATTGTCGGGCATATCGAGCCCGACCCAGTCGTCAGGCAGATTCTGGAATGGATTTTGTGCCTCGATATCGTCGCGCGTCAATTCCGTATATTTGAGGCCGTATTTCTTCAGGTTGGGTATCGGACCCTTGAGGGTGCCTTCAGGCCCGCCTGCACCGTAGGTCGGGTCGCCAAAGTTGAGGAGACCGGTCATGAGACGAAGAGATGTCCCTGCCTCGGTTTCTAAATCATCCCACAGTGCCATTGACTGGTATGCGAGCGTAGCCATGAAGTCTTCAGTGTAAGCGGTCCGGAACATCCGAACAAGGTCCTACAGAGATACGCTATGAAGTCACGTCATCGTTGGGATAAGTCACAACCTACCCCAGAGCTCCCTGCCTGATTAAAAAAGACAGACTTCTCAAGGACAAGAACCTTCTGCCCTGCTTTGGCGCATTCGTAGGCGGTCGAGAGCCTGCAGAGAATTCTCATTCAGCCCGAACGCAACAAAAAGCGAGGAATTCATACCCCATAGGCCCACCGCCAATGACGATGACATCGTAGACCTCGTCAGCAGACATTGCGTAGAGCGACAGCGAAGACGTGTGGGCAATGCTTCCGCCTGACTGCGACCGACATCCTTATACCTCAGCATCTAAAATTAAGCCGGCAATACGGGAAATGCGCGAGGATGGTGACTCAGTAGAGCCTTCCAGGTTAGTGACATTTGTTCGAAAAGTGCACCCTCGTAGCGAGCCTGGCACACGGCGTGAAGAATTGGCCGAGCGTGCTATCCGACAGACCGGGGTCAGCAGTGGTGAGCCTTGCCTTGTATTTATCAACACGAGGTCGGCTGCAATTCGAGGAGCCAAGCGCAGTCAAGTTCGAGGGAGGATTGAACTGTCCGCGACCGAACAGGAAGCGATTCGCGACGCGTCTCTTGCTCCTTGCCTCAATTGGACATGCTTTGCTCCTCAATTATTCTGCTTCCATTTCTTCTCACCGTCGCAGGGTTTCTCAATCCCAGATTCGGATGTGTTGTCGTTGGACATGCTGGCCGACAAATTGAGCTGTCTGGCCTGTTTTTTTTTGTTTTTTCAGGAACGCCACGTGTGTTCCCAGTCGGCATGCCTTTTGGACCGGCGCATTCCATGCAGTCACTGAGATGGATGTGACATAGTGCCCGGCACGCATACACCCTCCGGTGTCCCCGTTCGCGTACTCAGCCGTACCGGCAAACGATGGGTACGAGTTTCTGCGGGTTGTGCGCGGCTGGGCGCAGAGGGCGCAAGAATTGCAGCACGCAGTTCATCTGCGTGCTATAATGCCCCGGGTTGGCTCTGTGCGACCACGGCGGCGCCGCCTTGCATTCAATACGCCACCGCCGAGCAAAAGGGTACATCGGGGTCCTGCTGTCAGTTTGTGCTGACTCGGGTGTACCCTTACCCGCGGCTCCTCCGTCCCAGCCCCGATCACTGGATTGTGGCATTGCATCTGTCCTTGAAGCGTGCTATTTCACAGATCATGAGCTCCGGGTGTGAATGCTTCATTATGCGGGACGACCTCGGTTTACGTACGGTACAAGACGGTCACTATAAAGAGGTTTTCTCAAGGCTCGGATTCTACCATTGGTACCCCCGCCGCACCAGCACAAGCAAAGGTGAGTTTTGTGACCACTGAATCTGTTGGATTTTTGACTTTTCGCTGTCGTAAAGCATGGAGGCACCCCTAGAGGTGGCACCAGCCATTCGCAAGTCCTTCGCTGGACGCGCTGTATCTTTCCGCGACATCGCGTCTCACATAGTTGTCCACCGTACCATTCAGAAAGCCATCCTTAGTCATCCTGCTGAACAGGCACCTGGTCCCATCCTTTACGGCCATGCTTTGGGCCATGCTGAAGACCTTCCTATCTGTATCGTGGGTGCTGGCGTTTCCGGTCTCTACACGGCTATGATCTTGCAGGACCTCGGCATAAAGTACGAGATCCTGGAGGCTAGTGATCGCATCGGGGGGAGGATCTACACGTATCGCTTCAATGGTGATGAAGGTGTCCGCGCGCCCGTGAATACCCCTGCTCGATACGACTACTTTGACATCGGCGCCATGCGCTATCCTAATATCCCTTTCATGAACCGCGTCTTCGACCTCTTCACTCGTGTCGGGATAGATGATCTCCTCATCGACTACCACCTTAGTTCTGACAACGCGCTCAAGTACTTCAACTCGCGCCCTCCCGTGACTGCAACGCAGGTCGAAGGCGAGCCCGACTACTTCCACGTCTCCGTTGCCAACGGTGGCACAGTTCCTGACGACTACCTCAGCGAGGGTGTCGATCGCTGGACGGAAAAAGTCTACGATCCTTTTAAGGTGCTCTTCGCGGGACTGGATGGTGCCGAGACGGTCGAGGAGCGTCAGGAGATCTTCAAGAAGGCATGGGACAAGTTGGCATCGCAGGACTACCTTTCAACTCGCGCATACATGCTCTCTCCTCATGGTCTGCAGACGGCGACCGAAGACAAAGAATCGCAATTGCCTTTCAATCCACCTTCCTACCCAGAATCTGTTGTGGAGTGGCTAGAGTCCTTCGACACTGCAACTGGATTGTACAACCAAGCATTCGTTGAGAGTGTTCTTGTACGTTTTCAGCTGTACCCTGTCTACCGCCTCCGGATGCTGATCAGCCGCTATAGGACTCGCTTGACTTCGGTTGGCCTCACCCACAATTTGCTCTGCCTCCCCGTAGTCAGGACGAGTCAGAGGATGTGGGATGGAAATGTATTGATGGCGGATCCGACCGCTTCATCCACGGCATGCTGAAGAAGCTCGAGACGCAACCCGAGCTCAATCAGCGCGTAACCAAAATCGCTCGTGTAGGCTCCATCATGGAGGTGACGACTCCCTCCGGTACTCGCCAATACTCGCAGGTCATCAGCACGGTGCCTTTGGGCTGCCTTTCCGCAATCGACACTGAGGGATGCGATCTCCTCTACAGCCAGAAGCAGGCGATCCGCGCGCTACACTACGACGCGTCTACGAAGGTCGCGGTCAAGTTCGCCGCGCGCTGGTGGGAAGACCCCACCGTCATGGATACCGGGGTTATCAAAGGCGGCCAGTCCAGTACAGACTTGCCCATTCGCACTTGCGTCTATCCTTCATACGGCCTCTCATGCCCGGAGGCGCCCGGCGTCCTCCTCGCCAGCTACACCTGGGCGCAGGACGCGCGTCGTCTCGGCGGTCTTTGCCAGCCACAGGACACGCCGAGTGGGGAGCAGCTGCTCGAGCTCACGCTCGACAACCTCGAGAAGCTCCACGGCCTCCCGCGCTCGAGGTTCGGGCCCGTCCTCGGCTTCCACGCGCACAGCTGGGAGACCGACCCGTATGCGCGCGGTGCCTTTGCGCTCTTCGGCCCCACGCAGTTCGGGCGCCCCGGTGACTCCCAGAGCCTCTTTGCGAGCATGAAGGCCCCTGCTGCGGGTGGGCTGTTCCACATCGCGGGGGAGGCGACGTCCGTGCACCATGCGTGGGTCCTGGGGTCGCTCAACTCTGCGTGGCGGGCGGTGTACAACGCCTTGATTGGCCGTCCTGAGGAACGCAAGAAACTCATCGAGAACTGGGATATTCCGGACGAAGAGACGGAGGTTCACTTGCAGCAGCTCGCGTTGCTTGCGCGACACCGGGCGCTCTGATCTCGGCTTCGCCGCCACAGCGGGTGGAGGTAGGCAGTGTATCCAGTTCTCATGTAGCGGATGTTGGAAAATGCTAGAGAGCTCCGGATCTCCTGCAACTGCCTTCCGGCCGTCTGTTCAGCACCGCCCTTGCTTGAGGTGACATGATGTTCATTGAGCCGGCACTTCTCCCGCCGTTGATAGCAGACGGACATGTCTGAAATGTGGATCGGAAGTCGAGAAATGCTCCCTTATCTCGAAAGCAGCTGTCCATGCGCTGGGATCTGCGTATGTCTCAATCGGTAGGGCGCGGGCATTCGTTGCCGGATTCTAGATGTGGGTGGTTACAATATCCATAGCGGTAAATCGTCTCTCCGCACGGGTCACTCCATTCTGCGACACTTATCGCAATGAGTTTCCTTCGTTCTAGAATTCTGACCTTTGACAGTAGTATTCTTTCATCATGAATTCTCTTTTACAGAAGCTTCTCGGTCAATCGAAATTCTGGATTTGAGGTACGAGGTGCGGGCCTATCCTTCCATGAAATATGGTCGGTGACATGAGGAGGCTGGTGAGATCAGTTGGATTGTATCCACCACTGTCAAGTACCTTGACTGACTTTGATGTAGTCTGACATGGAGTTAGCCCAAATGTTGTTCTTAGACGGCGTTGTGGCGTTGCAGCGTCGTGATAAGAGCCATGGACTGAACGGTCCAGCTACCCAACATTGCGACTTCCGTGGCTAGATACCTTTCTTTAGCGTCATGTCTTCTCCAGAACACCCCCAATCACCAGACAATACTCTGGGAGCCTTTTTGATAGGTGTGTGGATCAGAATTGCAATATTACGCTCGCCTAACCATTGGTGTCTTTGTAGGTTTGGTCGCTGCATCGCTGTGCGACTGCGCATTTTTTGTCGAAGTAAATGTTAACAATTGAGGCAGTCTCTATGGCATCACCAATGTACAGGCGCACATGTATTTCAAGATGTACGAAGCTGACCGGCTTTTTCTGAAATTCGTGGTGAGATTATGGCCCGCTTTCACTTCGAAGCGAAATCTAAGTCGCGCAATGTCGCTTCGAAGGTTGGATTTCTATGGTAAGTGATCGTCCTCTTTCGACGAAGCGTCGCTTTTGGGATTGATAATTATCAGGATTCTGGACACTCTGCATCAGGCCCTGGCAATCCATACGGTGTACACTTACACTGTGACCGAATATGGTAACATGGGAGCGCTTGCTACTCCTACATGGTTGGTTGTTTACCTTTGAGTATTTACTGTGCGCTGACGTTCGTGCCTTTTCAAGGAGTGTTATGGTGACAATACACCTCGTTCTAGGCTTACTACAGACTGATAATTGCCTCAACAGGTTACAATTATCGTTACGGTCAGTGATGACAGAACTAAGTCGAAATGCAGCAGTGCTGAACTTGGAGAAACTCTAGAGTACAAACGACACCATAGTCAGGACGTGGGTTGCTACCTCGCTCGATTTGGATCGTTCTTTATCGGACCTCCTAATTTTATAGTCTCTTCTGCCACAAGCTATGGAAATGTATGCCCTCCAATCATACAGTACAACCCGCTCGGAGCCTGATTACGGTCGTTGATCAGTCAGTGAGAAGAACTACTATGTTACTATTCCTATAGTGAGCACTCACTCTATCGCTCATTTTACGATTCACTAATGGTATTATAAGATGCTAGCAGCAAGCACTTCATTAAGTGAGCGAATCACATTCAAATTCTCATGTGCTTAACTCGTGTCTTACGTCTCATTGTTCAGTCGGTGGCATTAGTGAGCGTTTTTTCACTCTTCATTGGGCACATTTCCTTACATGATGTCTCGCGCAGTCTTTACTATTAAAGCGTGAGCGCATATTTTCATATGTCGCCGTGTATGCTGAGCCGCGTAGAGTACCCCTGGAAAAATTCACTGCATTTTCCGCCATTACTGTAAGCGTCGAGCTATCCCATTTTTTGCACACTAACGAGATATCTGAAGTGCTGGTTATACCTTGGATTTGTCTCCGGGGCCGTTGCAGATATTCTCCTAGCATCGTCCTTGGTGACATTGTTGTGGAAGCACCGAACTGGTTTCCCCAGGTCAGTACGCCATTCGGAGGTCGTGATATTGTTCACCAGACATGTTACATCTCGTAGAACTGATTCATTGGTGCGGGTCTTGATCATATACACCATCAACTCGGGAGTACTCACAAGGTATGTTTTCATGAGGTGGCCTTTCATTTCAACTTGCGTCTGAGGTCACCGACAGTGTCTGCGAGGTCATGTGTATTGTTACGGTGCACCTAATCCTGCTCAAACAATACTGCACGACTTATAGTCACGCAGTTCTCAATCTTTCCTGGTACCTTTTGGTATTACGCATTGTATATGGTGCTCCCCAAGCGTAAGTCTGGATAATTTACGACTTCGAAATTATCGCTATCACTGAACAGACGTCCTGAAAAGTGCACGTCAATTCATTGCTGGCATCATACAATGCGAGGCACGACATGCGAGAAGTAGCCTTTGCTCCTGAGGATCTTATCTCAGTTCCTCTGGCCAACACCGCTTATTCCCCCACATTGGAAAGCGATAAATTCAGAAGCAACAAGGTTAGTTCGGTTGTTTGATGTCTCTGCTTCTCCATGATCAAAATTTCTGTCAGAAACTACCTGGCATTGAAGTACGGATGGTCACAGAAACCAAATCAGGCACTCAGTACACCAGTAATGCTACAGTTTTTTGTTAGTCTTGGGAGGCAATTTTTGCTTGAATCAGGGTCTGAATGTTTAATGAGTGGAAGGGCAACGCAGGGACCCTGCATCTCCTGGAATGAGGACTCTGTACGCTGCTCTACATCACTCACTGTTACTACCAAAGGTTACCGTAGCAGTAGCTAAATCGCCTCGCGTTGACCACATTAGAATATCTTGATACCGCGTAGGATACTCATTCTGATTTGAACAGAAATTTGAAAAAGTTTAGTGTTGAATGTCGAATCTCTCCTGATCCGGAAAGGCAGCGGGTCTGCCAGACATGCTCAAGCCTCGGGGATATCGGTTGCGCCAGCATATGTATGTACGTCTAGCAGCGAGGTTTAGACTGGAATTCATTTTGCAAAAATAAAGGACACGCCACAGAGACTTGTCACAGAGCTCTATTCACAACTGCCCGAAGCGGAGCTAAAGTTAAACGCTATTAACTTTGAGGCGATGCGAATTGCCGAGTACTGCCGAAGCTGATCCTGAATTCGACAGGATCACCGCTCAGGACGATCTCTCTGCTTCTCAGAAACCGATCACAAGGTTGTATGGGCTGCTCTGCATTGCGGTCGCATTATTGGCAATCTTAAGTTCGCTTTGAGTTATATCACGCTCCTCTGACCACCATTTTACAATCATATCATACTGAAATATGACAGTAATCCGAGATCACCCCCGCACATGTTAAATCAGTAACACTGGGTGTGGTCTATCATCGCCTATACATTTCAGCACTGCATGGCAGGTTAAATTTGAGTCCTTCCATAGTGATGGTATAGAGGCTTGCTCAGGATTCGAATCGGACATGTCTGTTGGAACATCGGCTGTTATGGGCGAGCTCGCGCCTGCCTGGAGACGGTGGAGATTGCCAAATCGGGCGACGACTCGGTGGCGTATATGGCCGCATTGATCTTCTGTTGTACCTCATGCATTTGCCCACTGTCCCGGGGTCCAAATGCGATGTTGAACCTAATCCCGTTTTGATTGTTTCAACAATGTCATCCCTGGGCCGCACGATTTCGTGGCTTCTCGACGGCGTCGTGGTGATCTATACATGCGTCACTGGGCCGCATAGTTTAGTGACTTCTCGATAGTGATACTGTGATCCATCACCTGGGAATATCTGACTTTATTGTTATTTTACACGAGCACTATCTTCTGAGTGTAAGTCGTCGGACTCAAAGTCAAACGAATCAGTACTTACACACCCACTGGATATCACGATCATTCATTCTCAACATGCATTTTGGCAGGCCTTACAGCCCAACGGATGCCGATAGGACGGTGAAAGGTGAACATGGGCACAAACGGGAGCACTCGAATTAGCAACGCAGGGCAGGCATCCCCACTGGCGTCTTTTATTCCCGATATCTTCGGGTTTCGAATCGGCTCGGTTTATGCGGCATCTCAGCAACGAGTGGCGTCGGGTACCTGCCCAGATCCCATGAGTTGCACTCCCACGGGAAATTCGCACAAATTGCACTTACACTTATTATCGCTCTCGAATGGAGATTTGAAGTAACCGCGCCCATTTCCGTACGCCTTTCAGGTCCAGCCATCATCCCGACCATCACGCCATGCTTAGATGCCCTGAGTGCTTATCACCCCGCAGAAGGCTGTCGACATCCTCTGTTTGGGCGGACTTGATAAACAGAAACTGCCGAATGACAGATCTGTCACTTCCAGCAAAGAGACGGACGTGTGCTGAGAGGAGACGAATAGCAGTGTCCCTCAGAGCATTATAATTTCGAACGCTGGTTACACATATGACCTTCGTGGTGGTCGTGGGTACGTGAGCATTAGTTCTGATATCCGTGCGTTATTGTAACCTGTTGCACCATACCAGAAGTGCGGGAATACGTGATACCTTGTTTGCGGGATTGCAAGTATCATGGCGTGAGTTCTTCGTATGCCCGCCCGAATGTATAACTCAATGATGGCCGCCAGAGTCTACTGATGCGCATCACAGATATGTCCTCTAGAGGCCGCAGGTCCCTTGAATTGCCTGTCTGCTCTACGAAGGGTCTGACGTACCGTAACACAGCCATTAGCCGACTATTTTCATTGTGCATAAAACCTGGGCGAGCCCACTTCCGTGACCCTGCGCCCACCTTCGGATAGCACCCGAACGGATCGCTCCAAAATGTCCTCCCCGGAGCTTCTGTTATCGTCTGCTAAGCCGCCTGCATTGGACAATACTTTAGGAGCCACGTTGATAGGCAAGTAGCTGCTCACATGAGTTGGAAGCTCCAGCTGACAGCAAAAAGCCCTAGTCGTTGCGGCGGTGTGAGCTCACATAGTTTAGTCGATCTTGTGACTTTTTGCAAACTCTCTTCGCAGTCTTTACGGCATTACGAATGTCCAGACTTATATGTACTTCAGGCGTTATGGGGACGATCCACTGATCAACAAACTGATAGTGAGCATCGCAACGTATCCCGATGGTTTGTGTGCAAGGTGCTCAGCGAAACGTCATTTTAGATCGGCTTCTTGTGGTGAAGTGTCCATCCCGCCGCACTTGTTATCAATATACTGAGTTAGGTCAAGGCTCTTGGACACAGCACATCAAGTCCTCGTTACACACACCGTATACGTCCTCACCGTAACTGGGTTTGGAAATTACTTGATGCTGATATCCCCTCCATGGTTCGTCTTGCTGTTCTTTTCGCCCTGCAACGAACAGCTGACAGAATTGCATGCAGGAGCGATATGGTCAGTAACCACAAGTTCAACCTTGACGATGTCCTGAATCAGTTCTCCAATAGGGCAACATTGTGATCACTGTTAGTGTTGCGCAATTCATTTGATGCAGCACTGAACTGGTGAATTCTTTAAGGCGGTGAACGACTTAACCGTCAGAGTGTGAGTAGGACTACTTGGGCCCCTCTAAATTGCTGCTGAATTTACCTTGCTTCTCAGCCTCTTCTGTCATAGACTTTGGAGACGTTAGTATCGTTTCTTCAGAACCTTTTCTGCATTTCTGACACCTCTGGTAGTGACCGGTAGAAATTACTTCGTTACTGTTCCCGTCGTACGTCGTAGTTGCATGTTCACATCATAGGCTTGACTGGATTTTTTACAGCTCCTGGGATCCGTCGCTTCGTTCGGTGAGCATCGTTCGTCGCACCTCTCGCGTCAGTATACCTAATTACTGCCTTACTTCTCAAGTTGGCGCCTTGGGTGGGTCGCATATATTTTAGATATCTCCGAAAGTCTGACGTACTCTCATTCAGCCTTTTGCATCGAGGCGTGAGCAACACTTTTGATCACTAGAGTCCTCACGAACCCTTTTTATAGGATTCCACTGCGCTTCACCACCGAGTTCCGCTCAATCTCCGTAGGTCCCAGTGGCTGACATAATGACAGTGTCCAGTCGCTCACTCCAAAGATCACCGATATTTAGTGGGGATTATACATTGGTTTCGGTGCTGGAGCAGCATCGGACATCGTGATGGCATCTGCAATGGTCTTCTCGCTGTGGAAGCGTCGCACTGGTTTCCACAGGTCCGGAAACGGACGTGATTCGATTTAGTATTCGTCCTGACCATCGTTGTGCAGGACGGATTCCGTCGTGCGGGTTCTGATGCTTTACACAGTTAATTCCGCTGTAATCACGAGGTTTGTTAGTCTTCATAGCTTGCGTTCGTCAAGGACTGACGCCGCCGAAGCATCTGTGAGACCCTGTGTCTAATCACGGTAAGCGGTAGCGTACATATACTCTCAATACCACAGTTAAAATACGAAGTAGTTTGCAGCCATGCCAAATAATTTCATTTACTACGGGTTCTTTACGATTCTCCCGAAACGTGAGTCAACTGATTCTCGATAATCTCATTGGATGTTGTGGCTCCATAGCTCATTACCACCAGTGCTCCTCAATTCGCTCTTGGCGTCTTACAACGCAAGACACGAGATGCGAGAGCTCGCCCGTCCTTCCGGAGATCTCGTCTCAATTCCGTTATCCAATACTTCCTACAGCTCCTTCATGGGGAGCAATTCACGGAACGACAAAGTCAGAACATCACAATCACTTTCCACTCATTCCGCGGGGCTGATCAGCTTGCAGCAGCGCGTCGGTGTCCAGGTTCAGGTGTCCACGGAGATCAAATCAGACGGGCCGCATTACCTTCCAAGCCACATTCCATAGATTATGCAAGTACTCAGATGAATGCTGAGGGAGAGCCCTGACTGGAACGTCGCTGATCTGCGGGTTCCGAGTCTGTTATACGCAGGATGGCTACCTGTAGACCTCTTCGCTCAGGTGTAGTGGTCGTTGTGACCGCTATGAAATAAATATTGTACCGTGTAATTTATTCCATCACACCTTATGCCTCGCACTGAATCTTGGAGACGCGTACTGGATGTTCATGGCAGCTGAACCAGCCGAATGGGCGCGTCGCGCCCGGGCCCGGCGCGAGGAACAGGGGGAGGATTACATCATACAAACTTCCGCGTCAATCGATAAGATAAGGATGCGGTCATAATGAGGGCAAGATTGCATTAAGTCTGGACGCGACGCTGGGGCGCGGCAGCGACGAGATCTTCCAGAGTCGTACGTTCTTCGTCCTTCTTCGTCACACCCTCTTTGCACGCTATGGTCGAGGTCAAGAACAAAGTCTGTCTCATGTGAGTCTTGCAAGAGTATGAGAATTGACCAAGACGTTGACGCGTGCGGGCTCAGCGTCCACGATGGCTGGGGTGTTGCTCCAGAGAAGGGCATGAAGGGCGATGCCATCGACGCTGGCGAGACTAAGAACATGGACTCAATCGCGGAGTCTCACAGTTACCGGACAGTTGCTGCCCATGGTGTGGCTGTCGGGTTGAGCGAGGGTCTCATGGGAAACTCTGAAGTCGGGTGAGAACCGATCATCCGGAAGAGATTACTCGAATCTGACATTAGTAGACATCTGAACATTGGTGCTGGTCGGATAGTCTGGCAAGACATTGTCAAAATTGATGTTTCGATCAAGAAGCGTGAGTTCCACAAGTCTGACAAGATTGTGGAGAGCTGCAAGCGGGCAAAGGAGGGCAATGGCCGGCTGCATCTCTTAGGCTTGGTGGGTACCGCATCGATCACCCCTTTCATGGACATCTTGCCTGACCACACGTTTCCGTGTTACTGATGCTGCTTCCTTAGGTTTCCGACGGTGGCGTTCACTCTCACATCCGCCACCTGTACGCCCTCCTTGAGACCGCGAAGGAGATTGGCGTGCCTCACGTCTACATCCACTTCTTCGGCGATGGTCGCGATACCGCTCCTCGCTCGGCTGCGGGGTACGCCAAGGACCTGCTTAACTTCCTCGAGAAGGAGAAGGTCGGTCAGATCGCGACCGTCGTCGGACGGTACTATGCGATGGACCGTGACAAGCGCTGGGAGCGCGTCAAAGTCGCCGTGGATGCCCTCGTTAAGGGCGATGGCGAGAAAGCGGACGATGTCGTGAAGGTAATCGAAGAGCGCTACAAGAAGGACGAAACGGATGAGTTCCTGAAACCGATTGTCGTGAGCGAGGAGGGCAGGATCAAGGGTCAGCTCAGAATTCGTGTTTTACGCCCTCTGCATCTCTGATTGCCCTATTTCAGACGGCGATACTCTCTTCTTCTTCAACTACCGGTCTGATCGTATGCGTGAGATTGTAACGGTCTTCGGCTTGCCTGACAAGCCCATCGAGGTTGATATTCCCAAGGACCTGGTGCGTTTGTGGTCCTTGGACTGGCGTAGCATTGTAATGAATGTTAACATGTCTCTTAACAGCACATTACGACCATGTCGCGATACAATATTGATTTCCCGTTCCCGGTCGCCTTCCCTCCTCAGGCCATGACGAACGTGCTCGCCGAGTGGCTTGCGAAACAGGGTGTAAAGCAAGCGCACGTTGCTGGTAAGCGACGCATTGGAAGTGCATTTCAGTGAGAGCTGAAATCGTTCTCAGAGACCGAGAAATATGCGCACGTCACGTTCTTCTTCAATGGCGGCGTTGAGAAGCAGTTTGAGAACGAGGACCGCCACATGATCCCATCTCCCAAGGTGCCGACATACGATAAGAAGCCAGAGATGAGCGTGCAGGGCGTCGCCGACAAGGTCGCAGAGCTTGTCAAGAAGGGCGAGCAGGAGTTCATCATGTGCAATTTCGCTCCCCCGGATATGGTTAGTTTCCTCCCCGATCTTCCTCTTCGCAGTATCTCACAATTTCGCCACAGGTCGGGCACACCGGCGTGTATGACGCCGCCGTAGAGGCTATCACCGCCACCGACAAGGCGGTCGGTACAGTGTACAAGGCATGCGAAGAGGCCGGGTACATCCTACTCATCACTGCGGACCACGGAAATGCGGAACAGATGATCAACCCCGACACGGGCAACCCGCACACTGCGCACACTACGAACCCCGTGCCGTTCATCATGACAGGCGATCCAAAGAAGCTGCAGTTCAGCGTGGACAAGAAGGACGGTGAAGAAGACGAAGGCGCGCTGTGTGACATTGCACCGACTGTTTTGGCCGTCATGGTGCGTTGATGTCTTCCACAAGAAAGCGTTCAATACTGACAAACTTATATTTCTGCTTCAATTACAGGGTCTTCCGCAGCCTGAAGGTATGTGCTGAGTTTTCATGGCCTTGTTACTTTACTGATTGATTACTTTACAGAAATGTCCGGCCGATCGCTCCTTGCAAAATCTGAGTAGAGAAGAAAAGTCCCATGTACAATGTATTTCATGTCTTTGTCATTAGTAGGCCCCGTAGACACAACGAGTAGATCCTTCCGTGCTTCCAAACCAAACGATCAAATACAGAGATGCAGCCGATCTAAGATACACTGACGACGCCAAGAATGTGGCAAGACTACTTTCAGCAATTATTATGGTAATACCGACGGCAGTAAATTTCCTCTGAATGCTTCAAGACTATCGCGTCGCTTACAATCATATTCACCTATACACTATCATTGAGTGTTGTACGCTCAGAAATGTGGTCAAGAGCGTCTGATTTTGTATCCGTTGTCATATGGACTTGGATTCCCCGCGTCTGAAAAGCATAGTTAGCTCGACGGAAGGCGGTTCAAAGACGTAATAGTACTACGCGAACCTGGTCATCAGGTTGTTTCGAGTTCCTCCTGAAGCTGATGGGCATTGATGCGCGACGCGTTGTGTTGGTCAGCGGGATGGTGACCAGATCGCCTGTAGGATATGCCGCTTCCCGCATGTCGCGTCTTGCATTGTACGATGCCAGGAGCGAGTTGAGTAACACTGCATACCATCAGTGCCTTGAGTTCCCGAACAAACTCGAAGTGGAGGTACTCACACTTCGGGAGTACCATGAACAATGCATAGTAAATGAAGTTGTTGGGCATGATGGTGAACTGTGAGCGCATGTGAGCCGTCAGCTACTATTCATGCGAGCAGGCTCAGCGCCACTTACTGTCACGAAGCACATGATAGCGCAAACACTGGTTATGATGTCAGCCCCGGTACAGTGTGCAGTGACAACCACAACAGACCTCGTCAGCACGCCCGAATTGATGGTGTACAACATCAAGACTCGAACAAGCGAATCGGTCCTATGGATTGGTGCAATTCAGCCGGAAGTTGACCATGATATTGACCTGATGTACGAACCGGGCAAAGCCTGTGCGTTTCCTCCACAACAAGACAACAAGTGATGATGCCAGGAGAACGTCGGCGACTGCACCAGAAGCAAGTCCGATGTAGAGGCACCACTACGATGGTACCAGCTTTAGTCAATATATTTCCCATGCACACAATTATTCACTCGCCGAGATTGAAGAGAATTCCGCAAAGTCATGCAATGGCGTTCTATTGATTCGACACATAAGATGTCTACGCATGGGTGCATTGCAGGAGTACTCACGCTTTGATGGTAAAGGCTGCGATCAAAGATGATCAGATACGTGCTCAACAATGAGAATGCCGCGAAGGATGCCTCACAGATGCTGCCAACTTGAAGCCGTTCAGTGCAATTAGTACGCGTAGACCTGGATCAGGCGCATACGAGGCTCACCTAGAGATGCGATGGCCACGATCATCTACACTCTCGTCAGACACTGTCACATGCCGGAATACCAAGATGAAAGTCAGAACTTACCACGGGAACCGTTATGAGATAGTTCTTCCCACTGACTGGCGCGGACAAGTCAGGGACCCTGAAGATCGTATACTGACTTGGAACTCTTACATCTCCACAATCTGAGAGAAAACAGTCTGAAAAAAATGGTCAGAGTGGCGCAATTAGTTGTCAGATGAATGACCCACATTCTAACCGACACATCGCTCACACCCTGAGACACGTCAAATGATGCACTAAATCTCAAGTGACGAAACCTACCGTTACTACCACATTGACCTGATATTGTGACATGATTAGTGAGTAGCTGATGGAGGCAAGGGTATTCGCGCACCAGAAAGCTCCTGATATGAAGAGGATCGCCATTAGATCTTCAGATAATAGAGTCTGAGATACGTACCATGTTGGCACTTCAAGGGCTGCAGCATTCCCGAACCGAGTGACCGCGTACGTGTATATTGATTGCGTGATCAGGATTTGATGTAAGGTATCTAGGATCCTGCGTGTCTTGAGAACCAATCCCATAGTCCCGATATACTGGGTACGTACCATAGGAAAGCAAACTGTGCGGAGTCAGCGATTTGCGATCTCATCATTACTCTATGAGACTTACCATAACTTTGAGGAACAAGCTATCCTCATTGTATCTTTTGAAATACATGTACATTTGAACATTCGTAATACCATATAAACTGAGTGATATCAGCCTAGGTGCATGCCTGCGATTTGATTACCGGACTCACGCTGCGGCAATGACGAGACCTGTAGCGAGCTTAGGATAATGGATAGGAAGGCTCCACGAATGATCTGCGTACCGATCAGTCCCGCGCCTAGTGTGCTATCCAGGGAGTGATGCTCTAGATGTGAAGACATGTTGCTGGCTAGGTCCTGGTGGACGCTTCACGGCAGCGCACAGGACGTAGGTCAGAGGGTTTTATCCAGAATGAAGGGGGGAGGGGCTGTCCGGATACGCTTGCAACGTGCCCCCAGCAGTTCTCAGAAGCACGTCCGCTGCTGCGCTAGTGTGGCGTATTCTGTGGCAATCGAATATCGATGCGGCGTCGTCTCCAGGAGCTAGACCAACAAGCAGTCGTACATCCCCGCATGTGAGACGAGTATATATGAGTAGGAGGTAAAAGTAAAGATGTTCGTTGTATAATCGCGGAGGGGGCCGCCGGAGATCGGATGCCTTGACTGACGACATACTCGTCTTTCGACCCTAGCCTTTCCTGGCCGAGGAGGGTTCCTGAGAAAAAGACCTCCGGATACGGAAGATGAGTGCCAGCCCTGAGGCACACATGACTCGCAGGCTGCGGGACGAAGCCGAATAACGCTTCGGGATACAAGAGGAAGGCACCGCCTCGAAGCTTCTACAAGCGCCGTCGCGAGTACGGTCGATAGATTCCTACATGCGACAATCCGAGTTTGAACGGGGCGCACCTAGGGGACAGTTCATTTGAGGGCACGATCAAATAGGTATCCGAGAATGATGAGACCCATCGGAGTCGAAGACCAGTTGGCGAGAACGTAGCTCCGAATCGGATGAGCGCCACCAGGATGGGAATTCGGGCGTGAGGCTAACCGATTCCATAGAGGCAACACAAGTTCAGTATGCAAAACCTCGGCTCAACGTACGGGCCACACAGCCATGACATCTGCATGCATGCAGACGTAGGAATGTTGGCATCGTCTGAGTTTTCGCAGAAGATTTCGCGTACGTTGCGTGTGTCCATCGGGCTCACATTTTAGAGAGCGCCAGCTTCGCTGTCTTCTGGTATGCACGTGGCCGTCACCATTCGGATTGCTCCATCGCATAAATTCCGCCTGTCGGGTACTCCAGTCGGAGTGCTATTGCCACTCGTCTTGTGGGCTCGCATGAAACCGATTTCCACGCAACGAGACGCTGACGCAAGAACTATGGTTCGACCGAAGAGGAGTTGCCCCACTGTTGGCTCTTCTATGATGAAAGAGATGGCCAATGCAGACAGAGGGATGCGACAGCAAGGATGTAGGAGAGTCAGGGCGAAAAGAGGCTATCGGCACTGGCAGAGAAGTACGTCGAGACCTGAGACAGAGGCAAGGCATTTTCTTCGCGACTGGAATCCAGCCTGCCAGCTGCGTGCCCGATCCAGATCTAGTTATTGATACATCCTCAATCATGTCATCTGTTCGTCTTGGGTGAGCATGAAAAGTGTGAATCACTATGTACCAATGTACCATGGCTAAAGCAGCGACGAAGGAACTCGAAGGAACCAACTGCGATGATGAAGATGGATATTCGACATCCCTTCTTGATCCGCGACCACCAAGGACCCCTGATAATCCCTAGGGTAGGCTGGCCAGCATCCGGACATAAAAGGGCCTCTTGAGGCCGAACTCCTGGCCGAAAATCCGGACAAAAGAGCCCAAAATCGGGGTTCAGGCCTGTCCAAAGTCCGGACAAGACTCCCAAAATCTGTTCGATGCCAGACCGCATGTCCGGACAGATAGCCGAGCGGTAAGCGGGGGTCTAATGTCAGTACGTGGGGATGGCCGAAAGGCTCTGGTTCGAAGCTGGCTGCCACCATTTCTTAATATTTTATTATCCAACTCGAGACTTCCAAGAAGGTCATGTGACTCGCGCCGCGCCGCATCGTCTTTGCCGGATTTTG